>CALNHX010010758.1:0-37599 GCA_940337035.1 Agriotes lineatus | reverse complement strand
AGTCAGTAATCCAGCGGAGGAACGCAATAACAAAAAATAAGTCAACGCAGGTTCATACATACTGCTATGAACACATTTTAGAAGCTTTATATTTCAAATAATAATTATTAGTAATTAATAACTTAACCAACAAAACGAATATTTATTATAAGAATGGCTAGTACATGTAATAACTTTAAATTTCAGATTTAGGTTTGGCATTTCATGCAACAAAAACATAAACTGTAAACAAAACAATTGGGGTGGCTTCTTCGAGGGGTTTGGTTGTGTTTTGCCAAGTTGCCCCAAAAATAAGTTTTATTTCTATGTGCTATTAAATACCCAAGTTAACGAAAAGTAGTATTGAGAGATTGTGTCCTGGGTTATTTTTAGAAGTTTTTCCTTGCATTGGGCTTCCGCACAGGTAAATACGCGGCGTAGATTTGATCCAGTGAAAGTAATGGTATTTGGATGTTATTCTACGGAGGTCCAGCCAGATTTATAAGTTTGTGTACAAGTGTATAAGCAAGCAACATACGTGTAGTGCAGCGGAGCCCTACATTTATGGCCCCAGCTTCAGTGAAAGCGATTCGGAAGGTCTCTGAGAGTAGCAGTCGATCATCAGGTGGGTCCGAGAGCAGATTTAGGCCTAGCTAACTGCAGGCCGACAACAACGGCTTGTCCAGAGCATAGTGGGTAGTCCAGCTCGGGGTTGGTAGCTCTATATTCATCACAGATGCCATTAAAGGGTCAGATTTGCCACCTAAAAGTGTTATTTTTGTGATTTTACTCCATTTACGTCGCCCTAGCGCCCCATTTCCGAACCGAAAATGGGTGTTTCGTTTTATGACGCGGAATACTTACCTTCGATTATTATAGCATAGCAACAACTTTAATTGTGTTCACATCAAGGGTTTAATTAAAATTCTGAGCTTTTTTATGTACTTTTGAGATCAGGAAACCATCTTGATTATTTTTGTAGGTTTCATCAGTTAGAAATACCACACTTGTTAATTCCCATTAGTTTAAATAGCAGCACACAGAGTGCTTACAATTAACTGAGTAATATAAAATAAGACTTTAAATTATTAATAATAGCAAATCAGTAGTTTTAATTTGGATGTAGCGAGCTAACCCCGAGTCATTTAATTATAAATAAGAAGTTTAATAAAATATTAGCCTGGCACATTTATAATAGTGGATCAGAGTCGAATACAGCGAATATTTTGCACAAGTGCAATAGCCGGCATATAAGCATTCTTTACGGACCTAGGGCAATGGCAACAAATTATGTCCTGTTATTGGTTAACGACTGCTGGCCTTGTGCTGTATTAGATTTAGTTGCGTGATTTTATACGCAGCTGTAGCTGTAAACCATGTTCAATATTAGATTGTGTTGCGTAATTTGCATTGCTCATGGAATTATTTTAGTAGGTAATTGTTACTTGATACGTTCATTCATCTGCTTGTAGCAATATCGAAATCATAGGAGCTAGGGAATGTAGATAGTTTATCTTAATTCCTAAAAGCCTGTATTACTAAATGGTGTTAATGGAGTATATTGAAGTTTTTAAATAACATAACAAATTATAATACTTTAAAGTTAAATCAGGTTATTTTTAATATTGTCACTTATAATACCATGAGTAGTCAAAGTTATGTCGACTATTTTTGTGGTGGTGTCACGAATGTCCATTGCGCTTTGGTACGATTAGGACGAGTGCGATAGCACGAGTCCTAATCCCAAGCGCAATGGACATGGGTAGTGATACCACCGCAAAAATAATCTAATTAACTTTGACTAAGAATGGTATTCGAGGGACTATTTAATGAACCAAACTACTTTTTCAAATTAGTTTTCAGTAAATCTAGCAACAAACTACGCAATTTCTATAGTAACAGAACACTAATATTGACTTTTTCTAATAAAAATCACATTTGTTTAAAATAGTCACTTGAATACCTTCTAGGAAGATATATCCACTGATATTTTTTTGATTGGTCAAGAAACGTCAGAATTCTGGATTTTCATTGGTCACTTTTTGACAGATGACAGGTGAATTGAATAGTCACTTATAATACCATGAGTAGTCAAAGTTATGTCGACTATTTTTGCGGTGGTGTCACGAATGTCCATTGCGCTTTGGTACGATTAGGACGAGTGCGATAGCACGAGTCCTAATCCCAAGCGCAATGGACATGAGTAGTGATGCCACCGCAAAAATAATCTACTTAACTTTGACTAAGAATGGTATTCGAGGGACTATTTAATGAACCAAACTACTTTTTCAAATTCGTTTTCAGTAAATTTAGCAACAAACTACGTGATTTCTATAGTAACAGCACACTAATATTGAGTTTTTCTAATAAAAATCACATTTGTTTAAAATAGTCACTTGAATACCTTCTAGGAAGATATATCCACTGATATTTTTTTGATTGGTCAAGAAACGTCAGAATTCTGGATTTTCATTGGTCACTTTTTGACAGATGACAGGTGAATTGAATAGTCAGTAGTTATATCCCTAGTGGATTCTGTATATTCGAGTATTTCTCGAGAACGCGAAGCGTTCGAGAGAAATATTCAAATTATACAGAATGCACGCGGGGAATATTGCAAGACTATTCCTCGAAGAAATGTCATTCTTTGTATACCACGCTATTTATTTTTAAAGAGTTTTCAGTTTTCTTTCTGAAATTTCTTGTGTAACTAGCTGGTTTGCTCTCCTTCCCGCAAATACTCAATATTGCACTTGTGCAAATACCCGGGTATTGCACTAGTGCAAAATATTCGCTGTATTCGACTCTGATTGGTTCAAATTTTGAAAATTGATTGATGGGATTGGTTTATATTATCTGAGGGGAATAGTCATAATTATATTTGTATAGTTTGGTAGCCTTCTATATTTCGAGTTTCAAGTTATAACTTTCTGTAATTTACAATTGTAACTGGACAGAGATTGGATTACCAGATTATGAAAACAGGGTATGTAAAATGTTATCTTCGAATTGAAAGTTAACATTGTCACCAACAAAAAATACCGAAGATGACCAAGCTGCAGGTTTTTGGAAATTAATCATTCTCCTTGTATTACGTGTTTGTTTAATAATGCATGTCGATATTGAAAAATTTGAAATAAGAGGTGTAAACAGAAAATCCCAATCAGTCTGCTCAGTGTATTTCACTTTTCACCTTCACACCACTCTTCCTATATTTCTTACCTATCCTCTAACTGATATCAAATTTTGGTGAATTATTTTATCCATTAAAGGGATCATTTGTTCATTTAAAAAAATGTAGACCCTTAGCTTACTGTAATAAAAAATAAATACGAAATATTTAAAAATCACTGTTGATCTAATTTTATCGAAAAAAGTTCTTAAAATTTGTCCAGAATTTCATTCTGACATGTATCATACAACAAGAATAATATAAACGAAATAAATAAATTATACCTATTGTTATGCACATATTTTAGTTTCTTTTTGTACCTATCAAATAGGTAAAATTCGCCAAAAATAGTTTATGTTGTGGAAATACACCAAGTCACTTGATATTGGAATGTGCCATTCTTAGTTACTACTTTCTTGTGTATTCTTGTATGTTAAACATAATCGCAAATTTTTTAATATTTAGAACTTACCACACGACCCGATTAATAAATAAATAATGCTTTGGTATTTTTCAATTGCTCAGCGCCGGTACACACAATTTGTATTTCTCGCGGAATGAAATAAAGCAGTTTTTCTAATATTTAGATTGTTATTGAAAAACAAACACATTTGAAAAAACATGACACCCATAATTATAAAAAACAAACTTAGGGTAGTTATTTTTAAACCGAAACTTAAAAATGAAAGATATATTGGGACACATTTAACATGATAAATAGATAAATTTAAGAAATGAGTTCGTAAACATGTTGTAGTTGCTGTTAAAGTGTTAATAACAAAAGAAATCAAATTCATGGTCGTTCACGTAAGAAGTATTACAGCAATTACTGTCGGTGCAGTCGGATATGTTTCTAGTCGGTGGTAGTTTACGTCGGCGGTTATTTCAGTTAGATGTAAATCCACGTTGGTTGCATTTTAGTTCGGTGGCATTTCATATATTTGTTACATGGTTTCTGAGGTCGGTAGTAAACCAAGTCGGTGGCAGTTCAAGTCAGATGTAAATCCAGATCGGTCGTAATCAACGTTTCCAATTTTTTGTTTTGTGATTTCCTTGAGCAAATCAAAATTTTTCTCTAATTTCCAATTTTCCCCTAACCTGTATTTACGTCGCTACAGTGTTACTAAACCTTTCCAAATTTTCCAGTTTTGAGAATTTTTAAACCAAAATTTTAAAAATGTTTCCTTTTGGAAATGTTTAATACCTTTACTTGTCACTAATTTATTATTTGCTGTTTATATCTGTGATGCAAGGTATTTAAGGCGTAATGATTACGCCCATTAACTATGAGAGGGCATAATGAGCGGGCGTTACCATTACGCCCCCTTTTTACGGCTTGGGCGTTATGGACTGCTTTTCAAGATTTTCAATTCATTTACGTATTGAAAGTGGAAAATAAAACGTTGAATACACGGGAATACCTTAATATTTATTGCCTTAAGGCATAAACATCTTCATTATGCCATTGGTACCTACATAAATATCTATCATTAACCTGTTTAACTGGAAATATCGTGCAGTTTCTGAATCGACTTCTGTAAATTCTGAAGTTTCCTAGAATGTGTAAATTTCTCTTAGCCCTTAAATGACCTGAAATTTCTCTAGAAAAGGAAAATTTCCCTATAATTGGCAACGCTTGTGGCAATCCACATCGATGGTAGTCCGTTCTCAGCTTTGAATAAATAGGAGGATCTCAGCGTCTATTGGGATTATCGAACCACCCAGTGTCGGACTGGCCCACCGGGCAACCGGGCAAACGCCCGGTAGGCCAATCCAGTTTGGAGGCCAAAATGTCCACACAATATTTTTTCGAAAATATCTATAAACATAAAAATGCACAAATGTTTTTACAAAATTCAAAAAAATTTCAAGCTTTGTGTCAAAGTATTGTCCCAGTTTTGTTTGTGCATGCATCATGCATCTATTATTTCTTAGTAGTCGTGGAATGAACATGATTGTATGTGTGGGGTTTCCGCAGCTGGTTTATCTATGCTGCCATCTAGACAAAGCTTGAATTGCGACAAAATCATTGACAAGTTCGCAAATAGATCAGTCTCTTTAAAATCAAAACTATTGATCTGATTCATACTGTGAAGTATAATTATTATAATGGAATAGAGTGTAAAAGTTATTATAAGGTCAAAGCGTGTAATCATAATTATCTATATTTTTTCATTATAATTGTTCCAAACTCAAAGTTTATAAATCATCATAGATAAAGAATATTTTTTCGTTATTTGTATATTTTTTCCACTACTAGGTAGCATTAAACGATATCATTATTTACTTTGTTTTCGAGCCAAGAAGATGAATGTCTTTCCTACTGGTTAATAATATTTCATTATTATCCACTGGTTAATAATGAAAACACATTATTAACTACTGGTTAGTAATGATTTTATTTGTTATTAATGTAAAAGCAATTAATTATAAAAAGAATAAAACTGCTAGTAGTGGAAAAAATGATATACAGGTTGATTTTTAAGTTGATTCTTTCCGTTTACCAGGAAATAAAGGTAAAAAAATAAGCATTTTTTCATTTACCACTTTTCTGAAATATTAAAACTAGCGGAGGTACATGGTGTTAAAGTTTCAAATTAAAAACTAAACTTTGACGCAAAGGCTGCTGGACAATTTTATTATTGTTTATCTCTGTTGTCAAGCAATGACCTGCCAATTAGTTTTCCATTATAATTTTATTAATGTTATTACTACAATAATTGTTCATGTTTGTCAAAATAATGAATTAGTAAATATGCTTATTATTTACTGGGAGTGTCGTCAAAATGCCGCTGCCGCATCGCTCTTATACGCGGAACGTATGTGTAGAAGCGAATGGTGATCATTTTGAACATATCGTTTAAGTTAGATGAAGTTTAGTTTAATTTTTGTTAAGTAATTTTAGTTCTTAATTTGAAACTTTAACAACCTGAACCTCCATTAGTTTTGATATTTCGCAAAAGTGATAAATGAAAACAATTCTTATTTTTTTAGCTTTATGTTCTGGTAAACGGAAAGAATCAACTTAAAAATCACCCTGTATAAACCACTGTAGAGAAGACTTATCAGCATCGCAACTTATTTCACTCGATGCTTCGCATCTCGGGAAATAATTCTGCTCGACTGAGAAAAATGCCTTCTCTACCTTGGTCTATAATATACTATGTATTTCCATTGCTCATCGTTTTCTTTATCGTAGTTATTGATTTTGTTGTACTTTCACCTGCCATTACTGTACTGTGCCATTACTGGTAAGAACTAAGAAGGGTGCGTTTTCGGTCTTCGAGGTCCCTACAGCTCCCGGCAGGGCTGTGTGCTCCCTCCCCCCCCTTTTCTCTTATTTTTACATGTGGAGGCCACATGCATCCTTCGCCCGGTAGGCCACATTTTGCCAGTCCGACGCTGGAACCACCCATGGGCCATACGCATAATTTTCTAAGCCGATTGTTGTTTTTTACCCAAAATTTGCCGCCCCTAGAAATTTTATGCTAGAAGCGATCGCTTCTTCTGCTTTATTACCAATGCGGTGCTGCAATTACTAGCTCTACATAGATTGATATTTGTTAAGATTTTATAAACGAAAACAAACAGTATCCTGTACCTGATAAATCAAAATAATTTATAAAAGTGTGCAATTAACATGCACTAAAATGAAAAGATATATATAAAAGACGGAAAGCAGAAGAGATAACTTCAATAAATAGTCACTGAAGCAATGTTGTTTCTTCGATGGACTGTGGAGATTTTAAAATATATTATTACAACAGTATCGTACTGTAAAAATGAATACAACAATGTAAAAAGTTACAAGAAAATACAAGAAAAATTTAACAATATTTGAAACGACATAAAAATAATAAAATGTACTAGTAATTGGTCCCATTTCATTTTGCGTTTGGTTGATTTAAATTCATATTTAGTTTCAGATTTCTCTTTCTTCTTTTGGTTATTATTTCTGTTGCAGCTGGCCTGCCAGCAGACAGACATTTACTTGCTTTTGTCGCTAGTACGCTTGTTCTTGTCAAAGTAGTTGGTTGAACTCCAATAGTATTTTTATTGCATTGTCTTTTTCAGTTTCTCGAACTAACGCATTTTTAAATTCTAATAAATACAGTTCTTTAATTAAAACACACTTGGATGCAACGCGATGTGTAAATTGACAGGTTCAGCGTTGCAACCTGTTGCTGTTTAAGTGGTGGAAGTATAAGTAACCAATCAGATGTAGGTACCTATTTATTCCTCTATTGCTCTAAAGTCTGTAAAGAATGCTTATATGCACCCGGGCATTTGCACAAGTGCAATATTCGAGTATTTGCGGCAGGAAAATCAAACCAGCTAGGTATACAAGAAATTTCAGAAAGAAAACTGAAAACTCTTTAAAATGGAATAATATGGTATACAAAGGATGAAATTTCTTCAGAGAATAGTCTGTATATTCGAGTATTTCTCGAGAACCCGGATGTACAGAATGCACTAGAGATATAACTACTGAATATTTAACCCTATTGGGTTCTAAAAATTTTCTAAAGTGGCAACCCTGATTACCTAACTTCCTAGTTCCAAAAGTGTTGGGATTGATGTTTTATCAATACAGGTGTGATTCTGTGATTAATTAATTAATCAATTCATCTTTCTCGCCTCGTATCTTATTAAATGTTCGACTTCAACTCTTTGACGTTCGAAATCTCTATTTAGTTCACTTCAGTGTCAGTTGCAGCAAGACACATTTGAAACAGGTTAAGTATTGTGTGGGTTCAGTCAGGCGACAGCTATTAACTATTATTCTTTACTTTACAGACTGTTTAAAGGACCACTATGGTATTATTGAAGTAGTTCCTAATTCTTCCAACTAATCTATAAAGACTTCACTTTGTTTGCTAAGGTAAACTGCAAATGGTGAACACTAGAAAAAAAAACGGTTACCACTTTTACCAAATATGTCAATCTCGTGCACATGAATAGAAGAATATAAAAATAAAAATAACATCTGAGTTTAACGGCTGTTTTAGACGAGTATAATGAGCTAGTAAACGGAGCGGGAGCTAGGGTATCCAGCTCCCGTTGTTACATATTATTTCGCATCCTTAATGGTATAGATTCACTGATTCCCATCCTACAATATGTAAAAAGAACACGACAAAATAAATTAAACACACATACCATTTCAGCAATATTTAGTAGTTCTTGAAATTAACAATATTTCGTTTATAAATATAAAATATTCAGGTTGCTTAATTTCAGCGCTCCTGAAAATATATATATAAAATTGCTCTAAACACATTCATTGTTTAATTTTGAACTGAAAAAGTCAAAAAATTATATGTATGTTACGTGTACACCACATTCACTATGCCCTAGTTTCTTCTCTGCTAGTAAATTGTATTTAATGCTATGTTTCTGTTTAAAATATTAGTTTTAAAGTAACTCAGTCTTTATAGCACAGTATATAAATGTGATTATAATTTTCTAATATGTCAATTAGTTGCAATAATACGTACTTGTTCCAGGTATGGCATCTCAAATTCTGTAATATATTGAGCGAAAAAGTATTACTTCCATGCCAATCTTAAACTAGCCATGATGACCACTAATCCAGAAGCAGTAGTTAATAATTTATTTTATAATAGTTCAACAACTTCACTGCATCGATTAAGAGACTTAGATCACAATGAAGATATTAACAAATTATCTATCAAACCAGAAATCATTGTAAGCAGTAACGACGTCACCGCTTATTCGGAAATTGATATTAAATGCGAGTGTGAAATTCAAGACCAAAGTTATGTGACTCAAAATTTAACAGTACAAAAAAATAGTTTTGTTTTGAAGCCTACTACAAGTAAACAAATATTCTCTTGCTTTGTTTGTGAATATAAAGCAGCACAAAAAAGTATTTTAGCCAGACATATGAAAATTCATGTAGACGAAAAACCTTATTCGTGTTCGGTGTGTGATTTTAAAACTGCCCACAAACATAATTTAGTTTGGCATGTGAGAACTCATACAGGTGAAAAACCTTATTCTTGTGCTGTGTGTGGGTACAAAACTTCCCACAAACCTCATTTAGTTGCGCATGTTAGAACTCATACAGGGGAAAAACCTTATTCTTGTTCTATTTGTGATTATAAAACTGCACATAAACCTAATTTAGTTTTGCATGTGAGAAGTCATACGGGCGAAAAACCTTATTCTTGTTTTGTGTGTGATTATAAAACCTCCCGCAAACATAGTTTAGTTATGCATGTGAAAACTCATACGGGTGAGAAACCTTATTCTTGTATTGTGTGTGAGTATAAAACTGCCCATAAACATAGTTTAGTTTCGCATGTGAAAACTCATACGGGCGAGAAACCTTATTCTTGTTCTCTGTGTGGGTATAAAACTGCCCACAAACCTCATTTAGTTATGCATATGAAATCTCATACAGGTGAGAAACCTTATTCTTGTTCTGTGTGTGAGTATAAAACTGCCTACAAGCATAGTTTAGTTTCGCATATGAAAACTCATACAGGTGAAAAACCTTATTCATGTTCTCTGTGTGATTTTAAAACTGCTCGAAATCCTAATTTAGTTTCGCATCTGAAAACTCATACGGGCGAGAAACCTTATTCTTGTTCTCTGTGTGGGTATAAAACTTCCCACAAACCTCATTTAGTTATGCATGTGAAAACTCATACAGGCGAGAAACCTTATTCTTGTTCTGTGTGTGATTATGAAACTGCCTGCAACCGCAATTTAGTTAGGCATATGAAGACTCATACAGACGAGAAATCTTATTCTTGTTCTGTGTGTGATTTTAAAACTGCTCACAAACATAGTTTAGTTTTGCATGTGAAAACCCATACCGGCGAAAAACCATATTCTTGTTCAGTGTGTGATTATAAAACTGCCAATAAATATAATTTAGTTTTACATGTGAAAAGGCATACAGGCGAAAAACCATTCTCTTGTTGGGTTTGTGATTATAAAACTGCATATAAACAGCAGTTAGTTGCACATGGGAAAACTCATATGATCGAAAAATATTAATGTTGCTGGGATGTTGGGTTTGTAAATATTGGTATGATACCTAAAGATAAGTTTTGGATGAATATTAATGTAAATATAAAATTTGGTAGATTAAAACAATCAACTTAGAAAAGTTTAAAAAGAATTGGCTGTTTGAATGAAAGTCATTAATATAATTTGAATTTGATGCAATTTAAGTTGAAAGGTAATAGCACTGGAGTATTCTGTAGTGGTTTTGAAAGTTAGAAGGTAATTACAAGCTCATGTTACATGTGACAAATATAATTTTTATTAAAAATAATATAATGAAGTAGGTAGAAATCAAATAAGTATATTTTGTAGAGGGCATGAATAATTGTAACATAGCATCTAGACATATTTTGTTGTAATTATTGAAAAATAACAAATCGAAACAACATGTAATTTCGTATTTT
The DNA here is from genome assembly GCA_940337035.1 of Agriotes lineatus. Taxonomy (NCBI): domain Eukaryota; kingdom Metazoa; phylum Arthropoda; class Insecta; order Coleoptera; family Elateridae; genus Agriotes; species Agriotes lineatus. The sequence goes on along the minus strand of CALNHX010010758.1, from coordinate 27,006 downwards.
GGTAGTAATAAAAAGTGGAAATTTAACGCTGTTTACTTACATTTTATTTGGAAAAGGTAAAAGGGGTAATAAATAAATCTACGAGGTGTAAAATAAAATGAAATATTAACAAGATCAAGATAACAGTTACGTACTGAAGATAATTTGGAATATGGTTTAACTAGATAGTAGCAAGAATAAGAAGCAAGAATATAATAAGATTTGGATAGAATTGATTTAATTTTAATACTACAATTGATAAGAAGTTACATTGATTGGAAGGTCATTGATTGCTGGATTGGTTGAGGGACTACTGAAGACGTGTAGATCGGTATACTGGAATTGGCGGAGGAACTACTGAATTCTGGTGATTCTGTTGGTTACTGACAACAGAGATGGCTAATGTTGGAGCTAAGGGAGTAGAAAATTTATTTGGATTCATCTATGGGAGCAAACTTGCTGTGAAGCCGTTGGAACAACGGAAGCTGTTGGGGGTGACAGTAGTGTTTGTGAAAAGAAAGGGACCATTTCTGCAGGCAACCAGGGGTTCGACAAGTTGGCAGCTATTTGTTAATAAGCAGTGCTTCATAGCTAACTATCTGGGGATCCGAGCTGTGGACGTCAGAAAGAGTGCTATCTTGAGGTTACTTTGAAGCGGTGAGAATGAGAGGAGTCCAGGTGGGTTATTAATTTGTCCTATCGAAGCAGTAGTAAATAAAAGACAATTGGAAAGGTGTAATTAACTATAATCAAATACTTATCATATAATATTGAGTCACTAAGAGGTGAATAGAATTTATATTTGTCATATTTGATTGAAAGTGTTTGTGGAGCACTGTTTTGACGTACAAGGTTCATGTCACTAAACATCCATATATATAATAGGCTTGCCTGGGACGCTGTTTTGTGTGTCCGGGACGCTGTTTGAGCAGCCAAACCGTAAGAGATAGAGAAAAAAGTTAAGAAAGTTATATGTTTGGAATGGCCATGTCAGTCCAGGAACCGAATTTCAGTCACGTGACACTTCCGGTTTTCGAGAAATCACGTGATTTCCGTCCGTCCGAGACGCTGGTCCGTCCGGGACGGTCTTTTTTGTTTTATTAAATGAGACATTTGTCTCACTGGTTGCTAGTACATACATAATCTGTAACCCCTTATACCGTTACAGTGTCGGGGTGCCGGGCGCACCGAGCTGCTGAAGGTGTGTGCATTTTTTAAATTCGGCGGAGGTATCATTAAACAATTTAAAGTCATTATTAAAATAAAATAGCAATTAATAAGCAACTAGATAATCGAACTAACCCTGAAATAATTCTCAAGGCGCTACCGTTATTAATCTTATATATAAAAATGAATCGCCGTGCGTTAGTGCGTTAGTGCGTTAGTGTGTTAGTAACGCAAAAACTCGAGAACGACTTGAGCGATTTGGATGATTTTTCTTTTGTTGTGTTCGTCTTACTCCCGAGGTGGTTTAGCAAAAAAGAAAATTCGGAAAAATCCAAAGGGAAAGCCAGAAAATAAAATCATGTCATAATCCGCATCAGAGCTATTGTGCTGTTTGTGCCGACAATTCTCGGAAGGACAGTTCTGACCTGGGAGGCCTAGCCGCTACCTGCACCCACAGGGGGCGAAGCGAATGCAGGGTCGTCGCAGTCAGTCAGTCAGTCAGACATTCAAATTTGGTTTGTGTACAAGTGATTGTGAAAACAATTCGGTGTCGTTTTATAGTGTCCGTTACAATGCCAAAGGCACGACGAGCTAACATAGGTCGTCGAAGACAGTCAGCTGCGCGGGTATCTACTTTACGTGCCAACCGCAATGATGACCAGCGCGCTACGGATAATGAAAATAGTTGTAGCTATTAGCATGTTTTTAAAATGAAAGAAATCGAAAATTCGAATATCGGAAAAACGTTTGCTGAACACGCTAATAGCAGGCAAATCAATGTTCGGGCAGGACAACGTCTGTCGGGTTCGCTACCCCTTAAGAGGTGAAATGGGGTAAATAAGCCTAAAAATCGATATGGGTGTCGTTATTGAGGTTTTTTAGGACGTTGATTGCAAAAACGGCATTTATTTTTAAGTCCAAGACGATGGACATGACATAAAATTAAAACTTTATAGTGGTTAAACGGGGTTTCAGAGACAAATTATTTTTGAACAGAACAACGTTTGCCGGGAGGGGACGGAACGGGACGGGACGGGAAGGGACGAGACGGGACGGGACTGGACGAGACGGCAAGGGACGGGACGGGACTGGACGAGACGGGAAGGGACAGGAAGGGACGGGGCGGGACGGGACGAGACTGAACTGGACGGGACGGGAAGGAATGGGACGAGACGGGACGGACGGCACGGGCAGGGATGGGATGAGATGGTAGAGGAGGAGATGGGACGGGACGGGACGGGAAGGGACAGGAAGGGACGTGGCGGGACGGGACGGGACTGAACTGGACGGGACGGGATGGGACGGGAAGGAATGGGACGAGACGAGACGGACGGGACGGGAAGGGATGGGATGGGATGGTAGAGGAGGAGACGGGACGGGACGGGACGGGGACGGGGATGGGTTGGGATAAGATGGGCTGGGATGACAGAAACTAATTAGTCATTATTTAATACAGAAATAACGAACCTCGCGCTTACGAAGTCGCGGGTACAGCTAGAAAGTAGCATATATTTTTAAGTCCAAGACGATGAACATGATATAAAATTAAAACTCTATAGTGGTTAAACGGGGTGTCAGAGACAAATTATTTTTGGGCAAAACAACGTTTGCCGGGCCAGCTAGTAAGAATATAATATCGAAGTTCATATTTTAATTTTAAAAAATTCAAAATTTTGATCTGGCTTAATGCTTTTTTTAACTCTGGGAACGTTTTTAGTTGATTGTGGTAATTTCTTAAAACAACGAAAGAGTGGGGACTCGTAAAACAGCTGTTGAAAGTGTAATCATTTGTCACAGATACAAAGTTTGCCATAGGCAGAGCAAAGAGGCAATATTTAGATGCTGGATTTAATAAGTTACGAATAAAAATAAGAGTCATTTGGTAAAATGTATAATGAGGTATAGCAATCTAACAGCAGAATTAATATTAAGTCAATAAATTACTTCAGAAAATTGTTTTTCCCTGTATTTTTAATTTCTACCTACTGCATATGCACACAATTCTAATCTTATTAACCGCAAATGCACCACACAGATACACACAACTCGTAGTTACAATTAAAGCAAAATAGCAGTCGCATAAGCAATATCTTAAGTTTATATTATCTACCTAAGCCTATGAAAGAATGGCTCCAGAAAGTTGAATGAAAATTTTTATCAAATTTAATGTAATTTATATACCTAATGTACAAACAGGTTTTAGAGTTTGCTTCATGTTTCACTGCATGGACACAGACATAAAATTGTGTAAATGTGAAAGTCTACAGCCAATTTTGTTAAGCTATATAACAATTGCATACACTTTTTAACTGTGAAACGCCACTCCTGGTGTTGGTTTTTGCTGTGGCTTTTACAACGGTATGTAGGGTATCCCACTTTTATGCACAAACCTTAAATTGCACCTGATTACTTCAAGATTACCTACTCGTTTTTCTCAAAAGCATGCTTTTGTGTCAATGCTTTTTCACCAAATTACGACAGCCACACTGATTTGTGTCACACTTCCTTTTTCTTGCACAAAATGCAGGGTGAGGAGTCCCCAATCTAAGAGTAATTTATTGAAAATTTGCAGGGCACACATATTGTAGCTGTGCTCATCTTTTACAGTTATGTTTTTATTTTTGAAAATGAAGTCTAAACACTCAAAAATGTAGTGCTATTAAGGATCATAATTTGCATATCCTTAAATACACCTCTACAACTATCTACAATTATCATTCTTTATAAATGTTTTTATGATATCTGAATTGGTTCCCCAGAAAATGATAACATGTCTCATTAAAGACTTAAAATTTACACAGTATACTCATTTTCAAGTATCAGTATTCATGTCTCTGGAATAGCTTCAGATACAAATGATTGATATGAGTGCTCCAGTTTGAAAATTCATGTACGACCATTCCTAAAAATTTACAGTGTTATGATATGCTCGTATGTATATTGCAGTGGTATTTAGCCCTCTACTCAGCTCTGGTAGCAATGCAAAGAAATTAAAAATAATGTCACTAAAGGACAGAGATGAGGTACCTAATGCATACAACTGAGAAATTCCACATAATTTATCATATCATCACTTTAAAAATGCTCCAGAAATCCAGATATGGATTTGATGAAAGCTACAACCTGCATTAGAAACGTCTAGAATATTTTATAGAAATATATAGAAAAATCGAAATTTTGACGAACTTTTGGAAGATCAAAAGATTATCGGATTCTAATAAGTATTTTAAAGTCAATTTTTTTTATAGAGCGCTAGATATCACAATAACTCAGTTAAGTCACAGATTTCAATCTATGTTTCAAACGGCAAACCTTTTTAGTTTTTTTAATCCAAAGACTTTGTGCGAAATAACTCTCTTTTCCAAAGCAACAGCTTTTTAAATATTTTATAAAAATAATATTTCACCTTCATTTCCCAGAGACATTTGTTTCTGTGCAAAAAATTCTTATAATCTAGATAAACTAAGAGAGTGTAGAATCCTGAAACAAAGTTTTTAATAATCCGAATTTATCAATTTTTCTGAAATTGCGACATCACTGTTATTATTTTTTTAACATTACCTGTTTCGGCCATTTTAGCTGAAAGAAGCTTCTCTAAATTAAAAATTATGTCAGAAACAGTATTCATCAGGAGAGATTGGAAACCCTTTTTTATTGTCCATCGAATCGGAGATAACTGATAAAATGGAATTGCAAGAGGTTATTACAGATTTTGCAAACTTAAGGTCAGGCGCAAGCACTTTGCTTAAAATCTCGTTTTTATTTTTTAGCTATCTTAGTTACGACATTGTTTTGTAGTGCAGAATCTTATTATTATTGATTATATATTATTATTATTATTGAATGTGTTTGCCACTTGATTTTATTAAGGACCTATAAGGGGCCCGCAGCAAATTTTCGCGAGGGGGGCCGAAATCTGAAGTTACGTCACTGGTGCAGTGTCAATTCTATTCAGTGAAATAAACAATTTGTAGTGCATAGATTCTTCCATTAGAGAAGTTGTATGTTTTGATTTTATTTGATTGTAATGCGATATGACCGCTTCTGTGGTCATAGAATGTGGCGATGTGATTAATATTGCACAAAATAGTTTTTGGACAATACCTGTGGTTTTTGCAACAATAGTGTTTAGTTGGACACTATATTTATAGCCAACGTCTCTGGTGTCTAATTTTGGTAATTCACTAATAGTAGGCCAGTTATCACAAACGCTATCAGCAAAATTACTTACATTGTCCTCTCCAAAGAGTGTTTTTACTAGTTCTCGGCCAGCATTGATTAACTCTGTTGGGGAAGACGCGTCCAACAGCGATTTCATAGTGGAGATGGTAGAGTCGTCCTCCACATTTACTCGCACTTTAATTAATAAAAACAGTGACGATTTCTTCTCTTCCTGCCGACCATAATCGCCGATTTGTGGTGACATACTTATTTGGAGTTCGTTTAATGCTAGTAGCTCACAAAAAAAACTTTTTACAGGTTGGACACCTAGTAGTAATTCCTTAAAAAATGCCCTGTATACCAATGTATTTAATAGTTAAAAAATACAAACTGTAGATTTCTAATGATGTAGAAAACCTATTTTACAATGTAATGGAGTTACATGTCTTCCGAAGAGACGTAATAAAAAACGTATCCTGACTAAAACAGATGTCAGAAGTTACTACAATAGATTGTAGTAAAAAAACTCGTTAGGGATGAAATATTTTATGGTATTGGGGTACATGATTTTTAAGTTTCAATTACTACGTTTGCCATTTCTGGAATAGTTTGCCTCCTGAAATGTTATATAATTTTGACGAATGTATTAGGCGTTGAGTCGCGGTTCCGTGTTTGAGAGATCGAGACTGCACGTGCAAGCAATGCACCGTGTCGGGGAATGTATGCTTGATCAGGGAAAGAATTCGTATCCAGGGCTGCTGGATTAGAAATAGAATTGGGAATCGGCAGAACGTTCGGGGTTGTGGCAGAGTGGCAGAGGTGCAACGTATCACTGAAAGTGGGCTGTTTTGCGTAGTTGTTTCTTGGCGTAAGCGATTATATGCGAACCAATAATAATTAATTCTAATGTGATAAGTTGCAATAATGAAAGACGAAGCTACCAGCGCGGCTATGTGTATCCTTAGATAGTGAATTAGATTAACTAGTGCAGAATGTAGGTACTGTCGTAGACCATTGGATAATGTTTAGTAAGCTTTTGGTAATTACAGCTGCCGGTAGACGTCAGGGGTTTTTGCTCGTGCTGGTCGATTATGCGATAATCGAAGGTATGAAACCCGCTAAAGCACGAGGTTTCGCACAGTGATCCGCGGAAGCATGATAAGTTTCGCAATAATAATGTAAGCCCGCAGAAGCACGTGGTTGAGCTATAGCCTAGCAAGATTTACGGTAATTACTTTATTGTAAAAGACCAGCATCCTCCGAGTTTTCACCGACTCTGTACGGGTTGTAACAGTAGTTAATCTAGTGGATTACTGTTGGGCAGTACTAGAGCGCAAATACCCACAGCTAACCCAACCAGTGAAGGCAGCGATGAGGTGCCAAAGTGTTGTGACTGACTGACGCAAGGCCAAGTATTGTAACCTCACTGCCAGAAGTACGGAGGGATCAGGGGGCGGCCACCCCTGATGAGTACAATTATTATTATTGATGAGATTTACAGGTCAGTAAGTTTATGTTCTTTTAGAATTAACTGCCTGTCTCAGCCACTCGACCAAGGAAGGCTCGAACCTGCACTGTTTGCACCCCGTCGCCACTTTGTGGTCATGGGTGAGTTGCATCCACCATTTGACACATTTAAAAAGTATCGGAACGTGAATTTTAATATAACACACAAAAACGCGTCTAACACTCATTGCATTCTTTAAATACGAACTATTGTAAATTGGTACAAAGAACTTGCTTGAGAATTTAGGGATCATTCTCTACCATGCTATTTTGCATTCCAAACGTAGAGATTTCATGAGGGGCATATTTTATGTGCTACTTCGAATATGTAGGTCAGGTCGGTAAAATAAGCAGTGTTGTTTTCGAACACTAACCAACTACGTCGACACACAAATAAAATAATACAGATATTGAGAACAGGAAAACCCTTGGCAAGTATTTCCAAATTGATGATATGAACTTGTGTAAGTTATGTAAATTAATTTTATATTCCCACGTTTTGTAACAGTATATTTAATTGCGTCAGCAACAGATTTCAAAATATAGATTATCTTAAAAATAGACACAGGAATTGTTTAGAATTGTAGAGGGAGAATATTTGTCTTTTTGTAGTTATATGCATACAATTGATTTTCTTTGAGAAAAATCTGAAAACAGTCTAATTTATGCTAGCGATCGGATTTCTTTATAGTACCCTTCAAGTAACAAACAAATGAAATGAAACGCTTGAAATTATTATTTTACAAAATAAATTTATTTCCCTAACGTGACAAAATTTACCTTCAAAAATATAATAGAAATTATTAGCACACTGTTTTTAATCGTTCGTCAAATTATTGATTGTGTTTTTGCTACCTTATGTGGTATACGATGTCGGGAAATTCTAAGGAGTCTAAAAATAAATAATTCTAAAAATAGCTATTCATTTATTCAACTGCTCAGTTGGATTAACTCAATATAGGGATTGCAAAAGGGTTTTCATGAGTTTCGATCAATAAAAGATAGATACAAGTATTCATGTTTGTAGCATACAGTAGGAGTATTTGATAATCGCAAATTTTTGCAAATTTACTGGTACTTTACAAGTTTCGTTGTGATTTATAAACGTGTCTTTACCAACTACGGGAATATTTTGCCATATAGACCGTAAAAAATCATTTTAATACATATATTTTCATAATAAGCATTAACAAATTAATTAATTGTACGTATGTACCTAAGTACGTGAAAATCTAAAGCCTGAGTTGATTTTCCACAACCACCAAAAAGTGCGTTGTAGTACTGCATATTGAAATAACATTGACAAAATATTTCGACAAGTAACAACGAAAGTTGATAAAACAAAGGTCAGAACATGTATTTTCTTTAATTTGCTAGTATTTCTATATTAATGTTATTATTGTATAATGTGCCTATAATATTCACTTCATAGTAGGTACGTAATTACGTATATTAATTAAACCATCTCAGGAAATTCACTCACTTTAGGGTTAAGTGTAAGAGCAGATTATGAAAATTTGATTTTTCATAAATCTGAACTTCGCCCTTTTGAAGGTGACTGTGACATACTTGCAAGAAATATTGTTATTTTGTTATATATTTTTTTATGTACTTTGTTATAATATTTTAATGTATTTATATGTAGAGATTGTGCAGATCTCCTTCAATAAACGACCATTATTATTATTATTATTATTTGCGGCTTTTCCCTTTGATTTGTCACCTTTACGATTTATATATTCTTTTCTGAACATCTGACCTTTGTAATTATCACTTGAAACAAAACAAGTATTTTCCCCATTAATGCGTTGTTTTCAAAATAACAACCAAACACATCGAAGAGTTAAGAAAATCAACAATCTTGAAAGAAAATGGTATTGCTCTGCTGTATTTATTGAAATCAATCAAGCATTCAACACGAAGGCCTTCTTTAAAAGCATAAGAAAAGTTTACCTTGTGACCACTACGAGTAGTTACCTGAAAGGCATTTTATAATCAAACAACAGGACGTTCTAACCAATCTGAAGGAAATAAACTCTGGCTTGCCGGAAGTAAGTGCCTTGGGGCCAAATTATATTTGCTGTTTCCACATGACCTACGAAAAACTAGGATGAGAGCAACGGCAACATTTGCCGACTATACAGCAATACTTGCGTCTCATCCAGGCCCTACAAAAGTCACGAGAAATTTGTAAACTAATATAGACAAAGTAGAAGAGCCGTTAAAGAAATGGCAGCCGAAAGCAAACGAAGATAAATTTGTACATATAACGTTCACCATGAAAAAGATAGCTGTCCACCAGTTGTATGGAAAGCATATGATGAATCGTGGCAACCCACGCCCCTAAAGTGTCTGAAAATGTTAGGAAATTTTTATAAAATATACGAAATTTAATTCAATTATAATATACTACGAAATGATTTTGAAGATCCCTCAGCGACCATTAAATTGAAACAATTTTGGGAGAGGATAATTTTTTTATAATTTTTAAAGTGTATGAGTAAGGCAATCCGTTATACATTCATGACGCAATAAAATACATTTAAAACCGATTTAAGATGTGCAAAACTAGTTGTGGCGACAATTAAAAATTGCCAGATAAACAAAAACTCACACAGTAATTTTATGCAACTATCATTATTTTAAAATACATCACATCAACCGTACAATACGAACTTTTGAAATCCATCAAGTACTCGCTCAGCTGCTGCGGCGCTCACTTGCCAAGCTAAAAACGCATGTTCAAACCTTAGACAGGGCAAGGGTTATTTTTTAAATCAATACGACCTTTACAACGTACAAGATAGAAAACGCAAGCCAGAGACAGAAAGTGCCTCAAATTTCAGGAAGTATTCGCGGCAGGTAGAAACATGGCCAGCTCAGAGCCAAGCATGAATGGATTCGATAGATCTAGTGTGAGAGAGAACCCATCATATAAAACAAGATGTCCGCCATCGAAATTGCGCAATTTTCATAAGAAACCATATCAATTTAATTAGAAAATTCAATTTAAGTAAGATAATTCAGTTGTCGATTAATTAACATAAGATTTAATTAATTTCAAATTTCTATTGAATTCTGAGGTAGCAGATGAACGTGAGATATCATCTGACGTCAGAGATAGGGGTGAAGTAGCCATTTTAATCGTAACGTTTCGATTTGATTATGACGTCAGAGTGGTCCCTATTCTACTGAGGTCTCCATTAACATATCAAAATTATTATTGATTTCGGAGGGAAGGAAAGGGATAGAAGAGCACGGTAACTCAAAGTGTAAACCACGCCAGAAGCGAAATTCTTCTAACGAACGGAAGAAGAAAGGCGAGAATTTATAGGCAAATGCCGTCGCGGTTCAGTAAGTGAAGTCGTGGTTCAGTGGCGGTGGGTGGGGCTTAGGAATTAACACTTTCCACATAAAAGGAAGGGAAAAGCCTTCGTCCCGTTTGAGATTGTTAGCGTGTTTGTAAATCTCAATGGCGTCGCGAATCTTTCTGCTAAAGAAGAATGGGGATTTGCAGATAATGGAAGTTTCATCAAAAAGGTCGGTAGCGTGTTGGTGTTCAGTAACAGAATAAACTAAAATATACAGTGAAAAATATACCGACCGTGTAAAAGTGCATTCAAAGAAACCAGTCAATGAGTTAATAGACCAAAATAAAGAACTAAGGCGATTAAAAAGTTACAAACCAATATAATTAGAAATAAAAATAAAATGTTACATAAATAGCATAGGTTGTTGACAGCCTAAGTTAGTTTAAGACACTCATAGGAGTGCCTCCTGCAAGTCTGTAATACATTATACATAATATGAACTTATTGCCCAATTAGGACATATTGTTCACTATAAAGAGGCAATAAATTAAAAAACCTATGATTGTGCAACAATAATGGCATTGTTTATTGTATTCTTTCTAGATCTCAATATTGAAACAGGACATCTACATCCCTCGTCGGTAATGTTTGTTTTCATAGTTAAGTCCAAGCCAAGCTGTACTTTTTATAATATAATATAATAATTATTATGTATTTTCTTATGTGTTAGACTAGGGCTAGAGTATATTGTATTTTAGAATTATAAATGCTCGCAAAGCCGGTCCTCTAGGTATAATTAGCGCATTATAAAGTGAAATTAGCGTATTCAGCGTTAAATGTAGTTCGTGCCTGCAGTGGTGTGCGAGGGGAGCAGTGTTGCCAACCGTACGGAAATTTAGCGAAATGTACGGTATACGGTGTGAGTATATAAATTTATCGGAATTCGCTAAACAATCAATTTTCCATGTTTGTTTTAAATATGGTGTCGTTGCCACATTCAAATGCAGTATGTAAACAGATATTTAGTGAATTAATTCCTCGAAAACAAAATCTACAATAGATTCACAAGTAAAACAGTATATGGCTGTTTACTAAACAAAGAGTGTAGAAGGATGTAGTAATTTTATCCCAAGTAAAGATATATTACATAGAATGAATAAGTCTCAATTGTATATTACAAAAGGTGATGAATCTACTCTATCATCTGATGACGAATTTGAGGTAGAAATAGCAGAAATAGAATAAGAAAAGTAAGCTAACGTTTTAAAATGTATAATTATTTCCTGGTTATAATAATATTATTATGTTTGTTATTACAAGTAGATTTTAGTTGTCATTCCAAATAATATTTTTAAAATGAATATATTATACCAATTATACCGGGTGTCTTAAAATGAATTACATCTAGTTTGCTTTCCCATAATGCATAATGCAATATCAATAATAATCTAGGTCACATAAAACTTTACATGCAAACAAAATTCAAAACCTACTAGATGTAATTATTTTTAAGACACCCAGTATAAAGTAATTTTTCTTTCTGAATTTTTATGTGTATTGTAATCACGACAGCTAGTATGGAAGTTTGAACTTGCTGGTACGGAATTTCAATTTCAAAAGGTTGGCAACACTGGAAGGGAGGTTCAACCAACCAAATTGCAAGAAAAACCAGAACTGGCTCGTGGCCTTTGGCCCAAGTTAGATGCGCGTCTCTGTGTACCAGTGATGAAACAAATTGCGCCTGTGAGTGTGAATTACAAGCAGCATAAAAAAGCCTTGCAGTTAATAATTGCTGCACACCAGTGAAATTACATTTTCTGAGGGTACATGTAAGTACACCAATTGTGCATATTTAAAGATACATTTAAATACTCCATTGAAGACGCTAATTTACGCCGTCAACAAAAAGAGCATTTACTTTGACACGGAGCCGTGACGTCGGATGATCGTCAACATTTAGCAGTGACCGGAATCCCGCATTATAGCCTGTGATATTTTCCACGTTTGGACTTCCAGAAATGGATGATGCAATCCGATGTTTAAGATGATGCAAGCCAGCACTACTTCGACGAGCGAATGTAATTCAATATAGGAAAGTATTCCAGTTACGTGGTAAAATCCGCGTCCAGAATGTGTTTACGTACGGGTATTGCGTCGATTTAAATACCTGTAAGCGCGATCAGGAGCAGCTCAAGCCAGAAACGTATTAGGATCATTTTCCATTTGCGTTCTTATAGAAGTTAATTACATATTTTAATGTTACTTTTGCACTTTGCCACTAACTTCGGAGTGTATAATTACTTTTACTAAGATCGGCAAACAAATTTTAGTCTCAAGCGGCAAACCAGAATTTCTCAATGACCCAAAGCAGCTTCAAACAATAAACGTTTAAGTTACATGAACATATTGGAGGACTGACTGTCTACAGTGAAGACGGAGTGTGGTTCTCTTCTATAATTGGCAAAGGGTGTTCAATTACCAAAGGGCGCCAAACAGTCTTTTACAACCGATAAGTCCATTTGCTTACGAGAACTCTTAAACTCACTAAGGTACTATGCCTACCCAATTCGCTACGACCTGAAACAGACTTCAAAAGGTTTGACATCTCCATTGCTTGCATGAACAAAGTCATAGTAAATATGAACAGGGTTAACGACAATAAATATGATACAAAATGTTACATCAGTTAATTTCAGCAAGAGTATAAATCACAAACGCGTCCTACACTACAGGCGAAAGCCACAAATAGAGCCAACTCTACTGTTGCCACTAATTATAGGAATTTAGCTAGCACTTATCAAAGTGTAATACCTATTTAAAAGATAACAGATCTCTGGGCAGATTAAATTAGCCAGCAATTATAAATTTATAATAGTGCAGCAGGTTTAACATAGCAGGAGGGCGACAATTGCTATCCGAAAAGGCAAAGCAGCAGATTCCACAAGTTTGGCTACCAAATTAGTATCACAACCTAGCTGCTCATACTTTAATAACTCCAAGTCGGCTCTGAAATACACGAAATACGAATGCCTAATTAGAGTAGCTAACGACAAACAGAAAGCGTATCTACACCTTCTTTCAGATTACAGCTCCAAAACTTAAATCGCAACGCCAGAGAAACCCGTAATCAAATGCGACGGGTAATTAAGACTCAAATAGCTTCGATAAATCAACCATACAAAACCATGGTAGCGCTAATAAATTAGAACACTATTTTTACCTCCATAAGTCACTATAAACTAACCCTAAACTAAGACAAAGGTTAATACGAAGTATACACTTGCTATTAAACCGAATGCGCTAGCAGAAGGGAGCGAAGGTCACAAAACGCAATTTAAAAGTAACAACGTTTTCATTAAGGTTTCATATACCTATATATTTCGATGTACTTGCAAATATGTCCAGATATCTTGCAAGTAGATTATTTGATAATTGAAGTCCATTTTGTTCTATTTATTTTGTGCTTATTTGCGTTTTCTTTATGTTTTGAAGCCAATAAATTGATATAAACAAATTAGCTTTTCTGGTGCTTTGTATAGTCAAGTTTCAGCCGACAACACTACAAGGGAGACCGATATTCCTATTTTGGCACATAATGATCCTTCATAAGCCACTAACTGAGGTATTAAGAGACTTTCATGTTCACTGAGCTAGCTAAGGGATAAAAGGAACATTTAAATATTAATGCGTACCACACGTCTTGTTCAAATTTAATATATCCGAGGAGGGGTAAACAATGCCGCATTTCAATATCCGGAGCCCTCCAATAGTTTTAAAATTTGAATTTACTTATTGGTATGCTACCAAGCCTTCACTAGGTTATAAATTAAATTTAAAAAATTGATTTTGTAATTGCAAAAAGTTGTTGTTAATGTCCTCTACGTTGTTAGTTATTTTTGACGTTCTTTTTTAATGTGTGAAAATCGTAAAAGAATTTATAATTGTTGAATATATATAGTGCTAGAAAATTATGGCTGTAAACTTGCCAATGTAATTTTTATTTTAGTTATATGAAATACCTTCATTTGGATAATAAGAAAAAATGTTGAATAATACTATAGAAACAATTTTGAAGCGTGGATTAGGTTTACAAAAATTTGCCGCTTTTATATAGAAAATGAAAAAAGATGAAGTGTACAGGGTGTCTCTAAATGATTTAAACAAAAACTACAGATTTCACCCATATCCAAAAATTCTTCGTCACAACAATGTCGAGCTTAAAAGTTTTTTGAAGAAAAATATTTGTAAAAATATCAATTTAAACGATTCGTTTCATATGTGATATATACGTTATTATGGAAAAAACTACATTTTAACCTCATTTAATATGTTGTCGGAGTTGCACAAGTGGTTGAGTTTCATCGTTCTTTAACACATTTATTTGCAATTTTACAACGGTTCAATTAAATACTGCAATAACTTTTTTTAATAATAATTAATTAGTTGTCTAAGTCTTCAACAGTTTAAGCATAAGAAAATAAAATAGAAACTCCTGTACACAAAGGCGAAGTGGTACTGAATACTATCCGACATTACATACGAAATTGATAAAACAAATCAAAGCTAGTGGGAAAAGTTGATTAAATTTGTTGATCCAAGATTGACATAACCAGTCAAAACAAAAAACTATTACTGAAATAGAAGTTTTGCTAGCAAATTTATTTAGCTACATAAAAATGTATAGTAAATGACCACCATTGATCAACATGCTTAACAATTGAAAATCTACCATTTTGCAACAGAGGAAACAGATTGGAATGGCGCAGGGCGTTTTATTATCATTTACCTATATAAATCATATTTTTACTAGACCCCATGAAGTTTGATTCTGTTATAATTACATGTGAATGTAGGTAATTTTTTCCAGCAGTCTGATAATTTTTATATAGACGTTTTAGAGACACCATGTGTAGTGTGGAATCAAGATTTTTATAAACATTTTAAAATCAGGGATGTGATGTCTGAAAATAATTATTCAAGAACCGAACGTTTTACTTTGCGAATATAAATTCTACCTTAATATGAAGTGTTCAGCCATGTAAAATAGTTATTTTTGTTATTAGTATGTAATCATACCACACTGTTGTATTGTCATTATGATACACGCATTTCTATAATTACTTGAAATGCGGGAAAGCGTCTGTCACATTTTTTTTCTCTTTGTTTCAATACTTATGTATGCGTACATTCATTATAGTCTCTTTCTAAATATCATCCGTGATAGGCTTGAGAATCGCTATTTTTTTTTAAATGCCAGTCCCAATATTTGCAAAATACATCTCGAGCTTCGCACTCGCTGTATTTTCGTTGTTTGAACTGACATTCATGACATTTGAAAAAAAAATCGTTAATAAGGTACTTATCACTTATTACATTAGCCCTGACAATACAATTTCAACTATTGAAATATGTGATTACAATTAGAAAATATTTTCCCAATAATAATAATTAGCAAATGTTTCATGGTTTATAGTTTCTGTAACTTTATATAAAGACAACTAAAATGATTATTTCTATATTTGACTTCCCAGCATTTGGGATTACATTAAAGCATTAATTTCCAGCAATAAGTTTCCACATTTCATCCCCAAGAATAATTGTAGCACAAAAAATCAAAATTGAAAACTGCATTAACTCCAGAAACAACGATCGGTGCAATACTTACCCACCCTTGCTCTTTTAAAATATGTTTGTGAATTCTTTGTGGAAGCCAAAGTTTTGAACAAGTAAATCAGTGTTTAAAACATGCATCTCATTTAAGCGCTTGAAAAGGGGATGGTTTTGGTTGTAAAATCAGTTTGAAGTGGTCGTTTGGCCCTTGCATTAATATGCATACAACTTCGCAATGTTAAACTCGAGTCGAATCACAAAAAGCGCTGTCTGCATCCGCAGACAGAAGTTCAGGACAAAAGTTCAACTTCGAGCAACAGGCTCGCAGGGCGGTTTTTGCTGGGAAGTTGAACTTTGCAGTCGCCTTCCATGCACCAAATATTACCAACAAAATATTATAGAATATGAACCCACTGGCGGCTTCGCAGTTTATAAACAGTCAACAGTGTCTAGATCGACGCACGTCCCAAAAACTAAACCACGACCGATGGGAAAACTTCTTATCAGCACTAATTGTCCGAGTTCGGAACTTCGTGTAAACGCCGACCGGCAGGATGCGTGTGCGACCTCGTGCGCGAGTTCCGGAATTCTTCGCGTGTTTATCTCGCGGAGCGTCGCGACGCCGTGTTCAGCTGAAAAAGAGGATGAGCAGCGGCCATGCGCGGGCTTAATTTCGGCGAAAAAATTTGCATGTTTACATTACGAGTGCCTCAGGTTATCAGGAGTTACGAGGAGCGAACGGCAGCTTTCAGGCCGTAAATTCCGATCCCGAAATAGCGCTTCGTGGCGCTTTTACGGCTTTATCGGATCCGCTTATCCTATCGATTGCATGTAAGGACACTCGCGGATTACCCGGCGTCCACGTGTCCCGCCGATACATCGGCGATATTGCCGGCGACGTGCTGAAATCGGATCCCAGGACAACCGGAACTCGGGCTCAATTTGTGAAATTACCTACGAAGCGGATTAATGCGACGCGACTTTCCTCGGTTCCAGGGCCGTAGCTAAGCGGACGCCAGCCGGGCTGAGTCCCCTTAAGCCATAAGTACCTACTATACATGGATCATAATGACCCTTTTATTCGATTAGTTTGAATCCGACTCAAATCAAAGCTATTCGAACAATGTTTCAATGTCATTAAGCATTAAACCTCATCCAGCAGCGATTTGTACCCTAAGGTCTGAAGAACGACATAATCTAACTTGCTCAACCACTACTACTTTCTGTAGGAAACTCCTGCGATGAAAAAGTGAACGGCCGTTGAATCATCGCTATCTCCTGTTATAAGAATAACAATGGAGTCCGCGTACACCTACGGTAGTGAGTGGACGTGCGAATGGTTCGCTGTGATAAGCAGTCGCCTAACGTTTTACCTGTAAGTGATACAAAACTGATAGTCGTAATTTATTTCGTACTTCAAATATTTTAAAAAAACTATTGAAAGTACAATAAATATACAAACAACAAGGGGCCCTGCGGGGTCCCTCGTAAATGAAATGAGCAGCAGTAGCAAGCGCAATAGGGAGGAAGTCTCACCTCCAGTTATGGATACCCGTAAGAGATATTTATTCGAACCGTCCAACTTATTAATTTCCAACAAATTCCACCCTTTAACCACTGACGATGCAAGTGATTCGAATAAACAAAATAACACCGTACCTGAGACCTCCGATATGGATATCACCGACTCGACCTCTATCCCAAACAAATGTAAAATTCCACCCATTACCTGCACGAAGCTACTAATCACCAAGAAGTTATCAAGGACATCTCTGCACTCGCTGAAGCAGATTTTACAACAATGGTTAAAGGCACATCGCTTCGTATTAATTTGAGTAGTACTACAGATTATCGTAAACTAACAGCGTATTACACTGAAAAAGACTTGCGATATCACACTTTCAAAAATCCAGAATCTAACAATATATCGGTGATGATAAGAAACGTACCGATTTCAATTACAGAAAAAGAAATTGAAACTGAGTTGTTAAGCCGCAAGTTACCAGTTATTAAAGTAGCTCGACTCTATAATAAAAGTAGATTGCCAATACCGATATGCGCTGTTGATCTATCTAAAACCGCAAATTCTAACGAGGTTTTAACCTAAACAAATTGTACCATTCAATCGTCAAAGTTGAACCGCGCAGAAAGCCCAAAGACATACCGCAATGTAAAAAATGCCAACGGTATGGGCACACCAAGAATTATTGCTCTCAAGAACCTCGTTGTGTCAAATGTCTCGGAAAGCATATGTATAATCAATGCTCAAAAAATAGGAGTGAAACACCAAAATGTGTCAATTGCGAGGGTGATCATCCTGCAAATTATAAAGGATGCAGTTACTATGCAAAAATTAGCAAAAAGCAACAGCCAACAAAACAAACTTACAGTAGAAATACTGCTCCAATAACGCAAAATTCTCCATCTATGAATAGAGTTATAACATCGAAGTCATATGCTGCAGCCACAATAAACACTGATAATATAGATCAGAATAGTACGACTGACTTGACAACTATTTTAAAATCATTATTAGACATAATTATACCACATTTGGATAAGCTACAACCTCTTCTAACTTTATTAATGCCTGCGTTGCAACAATATGCATCCAAATAACAACGTACCATACATAATACAACAATAGTCAATTGGAATGCCAATGGACTTAAAAATCAACGATCAGTGTTCGTCGAATTTCTTAAGCGACACAATATTGACATAGCTTGTATAACAGAAACCCACCTAGTTGACACTGAAACTATACGAATTCCAAGTTACAATGTTGTGAGAAGTGATAGAGCAGCTCCAGTGGCTTCGGGCGGTGTGGCCATTATTATAAAAAAACAAATATCTTTCTCAGTTCTACCTCAACCGAACACAATCAGCTTGGAGGCAGTCACTATCAGGGTTGTACTTAATAACGATGTAAGTACAATTATTACTTGTACTTACAAACAACCTAATAAGCGTTTGCAAGAAGCAGATGTAAAACTATTACTTAGCAATAACGGACCAACCCTAGTAGTCGGTGATCTAAATTGTAAAAACATTATCTGGGGCTGTAGAACAAACAATCCAGATGGAGTTAAACTGGATCACTTTACAACTAAGAATGCCGCAATAGTTTCCGCTCCTGAAGAACCCACTCATTATCCGTACAACAATAAGCATCAACCCGATATTCTCGATATTGTTTTACAGAAAAACTTTAACAGAAGAATATGGCAGACTGTTGTACCTGAATTAGATTCAGACCATCTGCCAGTATTAATTAATTTTCATGTAGTCCCAGAAAGAAGTGAAAAGCCCGAGAGATTGATCAAAGGGAAAATAGATTGGGAAAAGTTCCAAGGACTACTCGCCGAAAATATCAAATGCACTAGATTATTAGAATCCACCAATGATATTGATCAAGCAATCACTACAATCACAGATAACATCAAACAAGGCATTGATAAGTCAACTACTAGCAAATATAGAAATCATCCTACAAGTACGTCGATGTTGCCGTCATATATATTTGACATAATAAAAGAGAAGCATAAAACTCGTAGGCAATGGCAAAGAAATCGTACCCCACAATTGAAATCACTTCTTAATCAATTAACTAGACGTGTCAAATTAGAATTGGATACATTGAGGATTAATTCGTATAATGCTTACATAAAACAATTGCAACCTGGTGACGCTACAATGTGGAGAGCAGCGAAATCTATCCTCAAACAACCTGCCGTCATATCATCTTTACATGCTAACAATTCAACTTACAACACTGACGAAGAGAAATGTGTAGCCTTCTCGAACCATCTGGAAGAAGTGTTCACAACTATTCCAAACTTAACCGATCAAGACTTTTACAACGAAGTTCAGGAATACGTCTCAACACGGCAATCAACACATATAGATGTTATTAAACCAACATCGCCCAAAGAACTTCAAGAATTAATTAAAAAATTACCAAATAAAAAATCCCCCGGCCATGACCTGATTCCAAACGAAGTCTTGAAGAATCTACCACCCAAAGCAATAACATACCTAACCACTGTTTTTAATAGTTGCTTAAAAATAGGATATTTCCCGGATAAGTGGAAATTAGCTCACATTATTTTATTTCACAAACCCGGAAAAAACAAGCATGATCCGGCAAGTTATCGCCCTATCTCGTTGCTACCTGCGTTCTCTAAGTTATTCGAGAAAGTCATATATTCTCGCTTAAAGGAATATTTAGACAGCAAAGAATTAATTCCCAAATTTCAATTTGGTTTTCAACCAGGGTTTTCTACAAACCATCAGCTCTTAAGAATAACTCAAATGATAGAACAAGGTTACGAGGATAGAAAATACACAGTTATAGCATTTATTGATATTGCCCAAGCATTCGATAAAGTTTGGATAAGTGGACTCATACACAAGCTTGATCAATTTAAGTTGCCGAATTATATTGTAAACGTAATAGCATCTTTCTTACAAAACAGATGTTTTCAAGTTAAAATCAACTGCAAGCTTTCTTCTATTAAACAAATAACAGCTGGTGTTCCACAGGGGTCAATACTTGGCCCCGTATTATTTAATATATTTATGAATGATATACCAGAACCTCGAAATACATCAGTTGGAATGTATGCAGATGATACAGCACTTATAAGTCAGCACGAAAATATTTTGGAAGCTATCGGGCAACTGCAAAATTCAGTGAATGAAGTGCAACGGTGGTTTAATAAGTGGCAACTTAATATTAATCACTCAAAAAGTGAAGCAAAAATATTTACGTTACGTAGAATAATCAGTCCGCCTAGAATACGAATAAATAATCACAACATTGAATGGAATCCATCCGACAAAGCTGTTAAGTATCTGGGAGTCCATCTTGATCAGCGGTTAAGTTGGGGATATCACGTGAATAAGAAATTAAACGAATGTTATGCACGGATGACTCTTCTTTATCCTATTCTGAACAGGAAAACACCACTACAAATTAAGTGCGGCTTATTAATCTACCAATGTCTGCTCCGTCCTATAATAACCTATGGATGCCCGATATGGGGAGCTGCCTCGAAACTCCACATCAAAAAACTACAAGTTCTACAAAATAAGATATTAAGGATCGTTATAAATGCACCTTGGTTCGTGCGAAATCAGCAAATTCACAATGAGCTTGGAATACCAACTATCGAAGAACACATGTGTAAAGTGATCAAAAAGTTTTATAAAAATGTGAAAAAGTGCGCGAGTGCAGAACACTATTCCCTGGGAGCAAAGCGGATTCATGTGAGACTAAAACGACAACTACCGCAGGATGTTTATAACTATATCTGAAAACAAAGTGACAATAAAATTAACTGTATTAAGTTAAATATTAATGTGACCGAGGGGTTCCAATGAACCGTCCTCAATTCTAACTAATGTGTAGCGGTTAATGATTTTTAATTGTATCAACAATACTGTGTATGACAAATAATGTCGATCCAGTTATAAACGTAATTAAAAAAAAAAAAAAGAATAACAATAATAATAATAATATTTATTCGTAGTAACCATCATACAACATAATATATATTGCTATGGACACATTTCAGTAGCCTCATATTTACCATAATAATTATTAGTAATGTATAACACAACCAGCAATACAGATATTTATTGTAAAAATGTCCAGAAGATGTAATAATTTAAAGTTCAGATTTATAATAAAATAGCGTAGGCCTTGTAAATAATTGACAGTATAATGTTTTTAGAATAGCATTATTTTTATGTAAAAACAAATTAAAATCATAGTAGGCTTGGCATTTCATGCAACTAAGACCAAACTGTAAACAAGACAATTGGGGGTGGCTTCTTTAAGAGAAGCAGTTGGGTTTTGCTAAGCTCCATAATAAATAAAATTTTATGTGCGATTAAATACCCAAGTTTACTAAAAAGTTGTGCTGTGGCCAGGGCGATTTGTGTAAGTTTTCCTTTTGTATTAAGCAACAGGTAGCACGTAGATATCAATTGGTCAAGTGCAAGTCAGAGTATTTCGAAGTAATTTTACGGAGGTCCAGCCAATTTTATAAGTGCCTGTTCAAGTGCATAAGCGAGCAGTATACGTGTGGTGCACCACAGCCTTATTATGGGGCCCCCGGATTCAGCGAAATCCATTCAAAAGGTCATCAAGTTGCAGCCGATATCGAGGTGGAAACTAAAG
Organism: Agriotes lineatus; assembly: GCA_940337035.1. Lineage (NCBI taxonomy): Eukaryota > Metazoa > Arthropoda > Insecta > Coleoptera > Elateridae > Agriotes > Agriotes lineatus. The sequence continues at coordinate 5,085 of CALNHX010010758.1, read as the reverse complement.
CCGATTCGTGCCTTGGTAACAGCGGGCCGGTAACGATATCCTGTCCTGAGCATCGCAGGACCTTCAGCGAGGCTGCAGGTACACCGAGATCATCTTAGAATCCATCTAAATGTCAGATTTTGCCAGCTAAAAAGTGTCTTTTTGAGATTCTGCTCAAGTGACGTCGGTTTGCATTTAACTTCCGGTAGTGACATCAGTAGAAATATTTTGTTTCGTGACGTGGTACACTCACATTCAATTTTTCTCGCATAGCAACAGCGTTTACTGCTTGAACATAAACAATTTAAATAGAACACGGAGCTTGTTTTTTACACCAGGAAACCATCATGGAACCATCAGGTAAAAATATGACATTATAAAATTCCCGTCAGTTAAATAGCGAGCATACAGAGTGCGGACAAATAAATGTTTATAAAAACTTTAAATAATTATTAGTAAAGCAACAATTTAATTTTGGATGTAGCGACCTAACCCTGTAGATTGAGATTCAATTTATTAATAATAAAATTAAGACACCGGGCAAATTAAGATAGTAGTGAATATAAACCCTGTATATTTACACTTACAGTAATTCAATTAAAAGAGACCAGTAATATTACCACAATATATTGCAATGATTTTGTGCTCTCTACAATTCTGCTAGCCAATTGAATTAGAATGTATTAAAAGTCAAACCGAGGCACAGAATTAATGATTTTATCCACAATCACCTCATAATTGAAGTTTTATCCACACTTATGAACCGTCTAAAGTACCACTTTATCCACTAGTGGAATAATGAAATTACTTTATTCTACGAGTGGGATAAAACCATGTCACTTACTACTGCATTGTTGGTATCACTGTCAAGCTATGCCAAATTCGAAATTTGTAGGTTAAGTTTTGCATCAATCTGTGTCAAACAACAAACAAAACTTAACCTATTAACCTCTCGAATTTGACATAGACTGACAATACACTTCAGTACTGCCAAACGTATAACATTTGATCGGTACTTTCCAAATTGTCACTATGACTTTTCATGGCTGTCAATACAAAACGTATGTTTTTTTAGATATTTATTGAGTTGTTGGATAAAACGTTGTATTACATTCGTGTTTTAGTTGCGTTTTATCCACTTAAGAAAATTAAACGCTCGAACTGCGTTCTCGCGTTTAAACATTCTTGAGTGGATAAAACACCATCTAAAACACGTATACAATAAATAACTATTAATTAGTGCAAGCTCAGCTTACTTTTATTGAGATAAATGCACTGATGGGTGCAGATGAGTTTCAAAAATTGAGGCAAAGGTAACATGACAACGTAGTTGAAAAGGGTTACGTTCGTGGGCTCAGATTTGACGAGGTTTTGGAAGTGCGAATGCAGTTAGATTGTGTCTGACAACGGTAGCATTAACATCTGCAGTATTATGTTTGTTATTCTACGAAATGGTTTGCACAAGTTGTCAGGTCATTGTTAAATTCAATAATTACGTGGCTATTTGGAGTAGTTTTGGTACAAAGTTGACGAGTTCGCTTGTATATTAGGTTCATTTTCAGTCATATTTTCTCGTATAGTACTTCAGCTATTTGCATCTAAAAATTCTAAAGGTGACACGCACGCACCTTTTGGTTCTCTAAAAAGTTCAGCGTAGCCGTTCCGGGCTCTAGTCGTCTTAGCTGCAGCTGCATTTGTTTCGCCCTGTTTAGGAGCGCTTGGTTACATCGATTTCAAAACACATTCTATTGGAGCAAGCGAGATATGTTCCTAAAGTTGTTTAATTCCGTCGCACTCTCCCGCGGGCTGCCTTGCCGTTGTATCATGCGAGTTCACGCGGGCCAATCTGCGATTTCATTGGCTGCAGGTGCGAGCGCGATATAGGCGCCTGGCGCGAAAAGGTGGTTTGGCTTGGAGAGTTATTCACGGACCGCTAAGGCGAAAGTGGTGTTTATTTTTGTAGTGAGCGTGTGTGCCCTGGTTTTTTCGTATGACCGCCAGCTTTGCAAAATTTCGTTGGGCCGTAAGGGACCTTCTTCCCGTTAGCTGCGGGGATCCAAACTGCAGAGCTGACCAATCCTTCGGTCTCACGAGCTTTCCGTTCCGACTTCCCGAGAGGGAATTAAACCAGACCCTGCCAATTTGGAGGAATCCTCTTTAGGGCCGCACGACACCCAAGCATCCGCCGACAGTATGTTCGTTCCAGTGGCCAGCTCGCCAGCCACCGTGACGCAATCGCCTGGCTGACCCATTCTGGTAGCGTGTGTATTTAATAATAACTGACTTAACTTTTATGTGCTTATTTACTGACTTATTGTCGCTTTTCCGAGGTCGTTTATTAACCTAATTCATTCAACTGCGGATGCATAATTTATGTGTTTATTTACTGACAAGGCAAAGTAACTGAAGGGTATAGCAATGCAGTACGAGGATTAGACACGTTGCAAGAAGCAAATGACAAGAAATGTTGCAAAAGAGCAACCTACGAATAGCCTTGAAATAGAACGAAGGACATTATTAAGTGCACAATAAACCATAACAGTGCGGTTAAAAACACAGTGAAAGATCAGAGTATTGAGTGTAGTTCATTTATAACCTAAGAAAAGCATTTATTTAGCCTGCAAGCATTAAAGATGTTATCAAAACCTTATTCTATAAGTTAATTTTAGTATCAACAATCACTTTCTTTATTAAAGGCCGTAATTCGCCCAAGTTGTGGAGCTCTAGCTCATAGTAATATATTCCTTTTAAATTTTAAATTAACTAGAAAAATAATGGTGTTCAGCTGGTTCTTTAAAAATAAAAAACCTCTGTTATTGTTCACCACCGTGGATAACCAAATTGGAGCTAGTTATAAGTATACATACAGTCAAACGCCGCTCAAAAAAGAAAGAAAACACCCAAAAAATCGCACAAAGCACAGTAATTAATGTGTAGATATAAGCAGTAGATATTAGAGTTTGATAACTACTGAGGAGTAACTCAGCCTTATTAGTTAACCACTCAAGCACATTGTTCTTGAAAGAAAAAAATTACAGTTGTTTAAATGCTGAAGGAAGTTATATGAAAACGAGCGTTTAAATAATTGAGTGCGGTGGAGTGGAGGAGTTATTAAGCCCCTGTGCCTCAACCGAAGATTGTAAACATCAGTGCGATATTTAATCATGTTACAAAGATAAGGTGGTGAGTTAAATTGGATTATTTTATGATAAAACGTTAGAGCACGTAGAATGCGTCGGTTAGTCATATTAAGCCACATTATTTTAAATTTTAGGCGTCACGTGCACACGTCTTTTTATTCCATAAATAAACCGCAACCAAGAATTTTAAACATTTTGGATTTTTTTCACAGTAACTTGGTCAAGACAGGTTCCATAAATGACATCCCCATAGTTAAATTGTGGCAGTACCAGACTGTCTCATAGCATTATCTTGACTTTGCTTGCAATTGCATGCCGATTACAATACAACAACTTTAAATTAGAATAAGCCTTACGCATACAGCCATTGATATGCTCCCGCAATCTAAATTAGTTACAATCAACATTTAATTGCAAATTTGTAACTACATCTGAGCAAGGCAAAATGTTATTATTAATTAGTATTTGAATATGAGGTAAATAAACTTCCCTCTTAGTATATCCTCCAAAAAGCATAACTGTAGACTTTTTTGGATTAATTTTAATACAGTGTAGGCAAGAGGGCAAAGGCATGGAGGGAGGCCCTCATTAATAAGTTTACAGGCTAAATTAATCTCGGAAGATTTAAACTACAAATATATCTGTGTATCATCAGCATACTGACGGTGCATAAGTGTTTCAATACTTTGCTTACTTATTTAGTCCTTGGCCTTGACAGACCATAAAGGTCCATAGCCTCCTTCTCGGGTTTCAGAACCTGATGTTCCCAGAAGTGCGGTGGCTACCCGCATCACCAATAGTTTACACAAGCCAAACGAATAACTTGTGTAGAGTAAGGGCCCAAGAATTGATCCCTGAGGAACTCCGTGTGTGATATTGAAGTTGGATGTTCTGTTTTCGATCACTCAAATAATTTTTAAATAAGGATATAGCCAAATCGTCGAATCCAAAATATTGTAATATTGCAAACAGAACCTCATGATTTATAGTATCGAAAGCCTTGAAAAAATCTAGCAAAACTAGTACAGTAGGGTCTCCATTATTATATAACCCGCCGGATTGTTAAATAAAAATCTTAAAAGAATAGTGTGTGAATTCTTGATATTATCATTATTTAATCATTGTGATGTTGTTGGATCAGGATACTCGTCTGCGTATTCAAAAAGTGCGATTTGTTAGTACTATGAGAGGAAGAGAGCACGTATTCTCTGTAATTAAGGAGCTAAATGGTTAAACATGAAACACGTAGACAATTACACACTGCTTGTTTGATACATGTGTCAAAATCTGGTACACCAACATATTTTTTTCGCCGATTAACAACTAACGGGACAATACATAACTTAAATACTAGAAAATTTTTTAATTCAAAAACGTAGAGCGTTAATTTTTAAAATATGTTTCAATTATACAGCGCTGTCTATAAGAAGCTCAAATCTGAATTAAAAAAATTATCTACTAAAAGTTTTCAAACTGTTATTTCCATATTTGACAAGGGCAATAGTTTTATTCCTAATTTTATAAATGTTAAACAACATACATATTTTTGTATTATAACAAATGTTCGTATTAAATATTATTTTTGTTAGTTGCAAGTGATGCCAATGTATACAATTGTAAGGTGAAGTGGAAGAGCAGCGTTTTGGCTAAACTTTCTCTGATATTCTTACTAGGGTTGTAGTGCAACTATAATTTAGTCGAAAACCGGACTGATACATGGGAAGTAAGTAATTGACTTGTAGAAAATGTCTAACCTGTTTATTCATTATTTTTTCCTGACCTAGATCTAGTTGCACTAGATTTTTTATGTCGGTTATGTTACACTACTTTATTTTATCCTATTATGTTATTATGACAATAACTCCTTAGCAACGAGTTGCGTTAAGATGCATTTAACAGCACTAGTGTTGTTAAGAAAAATAACATAACGATACTTTATTAGCATTCAATCACATGTTGACCGCAC
>CALNHX010010757.1:0-37601 GCA_940337035.1 Agriotes lineatus | reverse complement strand
TGAGGACGATGTCAATCGCAAATCTCAGATATCTCAGCTATTCTTCATTTATATTTTCGCTTTTGCGTCGATTTTCATTTTTACATGTATACTCTAGCAGGGTTGTAAACAGTCTTAACGACAAGGTGTATCCGGGGCGCAATTCACGCTGTATACAGGGTGATTTTAAAATGTTTCGCCAAACTTTGAGGTATTATTCTACACACCAAGGCAAGTAAAAAAGTCCATATGAAAATGTGTCCAAAAATCGCGCGTTTCCGAGTTACGAGCAATTTTTGAATTTGGGAAATCAAACCTTCTTCAGAGTAGATGTTCAATATGTCCACCACCCATCTCCCATAGACGTCTAATTGCCGCCATAATGACTATCTTACTCTTTCAAAAACGCCTGGCATTCCTCTAACAGTTTGACAGGCATCGTTAACACGCTGCTTTAACTCCTCTACTGTATTAATGGGGATGGTGTACACGAGGCTTTTTAAATATCCCCAAAGGAAGAAGTCTTAACGGATTAAGGTTTGGGGAGCGTGGCGGCAATGGAATAGGCCCACTTCGGCCTATCCACTGCTTGCCAAAAATTTGTGATACGTGCTGCTTAACATACTCCTTTCTGGAATTCTTTGGTTGGGAAACCGCTCTTCATGCAAACAACGTGCCTCTGGTATTTCCATGGGCCCAACCATACATAAAATGCATGTCAGCTAATTCTGTAGTTGTGTACATTTTGATACGACGCCTAACTGTTTGATTTTGACAGCAAGTAATCCAGCCACCTTAATATTTTTTAATAGTTTACGATTTATTTCTCAAATTCAAAAATTGCTCATAACTCGAAAACTTGCGATTTTTGGACACATGTTCATATGGACTTTTTTACTTGCCTTGGTGTGTAGAATAATACCTCAAAGTTTGGCGACACATTTTAAAATCACCCTGTATAAAATTTGTTTTTCTCTTTACCTGCGAGTCTAACGGTTGCTGTAGCATTTTGATACATTTGGTTAGTTGTGTTGATATAGCGATGGCCTATTTGACATTCCGTTAAAGTCAAGCATTTTTGTTTAGTTAATAGCTTTTTCGTAATCCACATATATTAATACTATGGGCTTATTGTACTCTACACATTTTTCTATAGAATTTCTTAACACCAATAAATGGTCATTTCTACCATCATCATCATCATCATCACTCATTTTTGCTCCTGTAGAAGCATAGGGCGTCTTTCGACGATTCTTCAACATTTGGTGTTTCCACCTATATAGTAGCAGAGTTGGCAGCTATATACCAGAATAATTTCTACCATATCCAGCTCTAAATACAAACTTGCTTGCGTGACTGATAATTCCAACTTGACTTCTAATCTTTTTGAAACGGCTTTTGCAAAGGGCTTGTGAGTATGCGAAATTAGGCTGATAGGGCGATAGATTGTAAGGTCAATAATATCTCCCGTTCTATGCATTAAGATAATGTCTACATTTTTAAATTGAGATGGTGTTGTCCCTCCGCAAAGGCATTGGTTGAAGAGTCTGACTACGGCTCGTAGAATTGTTCCAACTTGTTCAATAACTTCTACTACTGTACCATCGTTTCCAGCAGATTAATAATTTTTTGCCCTTTTGGGACAAAAGTTGGCACTTTAGTCACTTATTTTAGGGACTAAAGTAGATCATTTAATCCCTTGGGACTTAAGTAATTACTTTGGTCCCTAGAGACTAAAGTAATAGTAATTTTCCGCCAATCATACTACAATTGAAATTGACACATTATTGATACAATCTTGCTTTTTTTTTTAATTACTCGTATCGATCGGCGAAAAAATAGTATGTCTATCATGGACAAAAAGCAACATTCACAGACTCCTGTGATGTTGGGCTCGGCATTTTCCTCGCCCAACAATTTTCACAGTTGTCCGAGAATGTTACGTTTTTCGTCCTAGATACACAATGTACTATTTTCGGACACTCAATGGAAATGGACTACATTTCCTTATTACAAATCGTAAAGAAAAGAATCTTTTTTCTTTATAGCAACAAAAAATAAACAATTATTAATTATTTATTGGAATAAATATTAAACGTACAACTATTAACGTTAGATAAACTTATACCTACTTGTACACTGTTGCAACTGTAAATCATTAAATCATAGTGACGATTTTGATAAAAATCGGCTCCATTTGATGAAGAAAATGATGAATCGCTACATGCAGGAGCCAACTGTAATTCAGTAGGTTCTAGGACAAAATCTGATGAATTCTGGCATTAACTGTCTGACGATGATGGCTGATTAAAAATCATTTTCGAAGTCGTCATTTTATTGTTAATGCTTTCTTCTATATATCCTTCTGGAGTCGTATTTGATCCCCTTCATCCCATGACTTTTGAGCCTCCTGATGTCCGCTCTATCCTTAGCAAGGAAAGTATTTGACGTTCGACGTAGACAGTGTCCAGTGTAACAGTCTGAGTCGGGTAGTTTCAAATAATGGGCAATTTTCTTCGGCATCTTGTAGAAACTGTGGATCCCTACAGGTTGCACTGTACATTTATTGTTCATATAAAATATGAAGAATCTTGAGTGATTGATATGTTTTGGATGCAAGCTTACATATCTCCTGTACAACTCAATCTCATTAATTCCTCTCATTTCTGTCATAACTTAAGCTGATACTACGAGGGCGGGATGATAATTGGTTAGCCTAACAATGAAAGACCGCTTTTATATTTTCAAAATTATTTTAATTTTTCAACATAGCCTTTTAGTTGCTCAATAAATTTTGTCCAGCGATGCTCGAAGGCTTTGATCCCATGACGAAAGGTGCTTTACTCATGGTTTGCAAAATAGGCGCCAACAGTAGCCGTGGCCTTTTCAACAGATGAAAATTTTTATCCACCGAGAAAAATTTTGAGCCTAGGAAATAAGTCGAAGTCCGAGGGAGCCAAATAGAGTAAATAAGGTGATTGCGGAAGCAAATCGTGCTTTAATTCGATTACTTTACTCACTGCAGTAACTGTAGTGTGAGAACGTGCATTTTCCTGGTAAAAGCAAACGCGACGCCCATCATGCGGACAGCTTTTTCGTACCCAATTCTTGGGTTAAAATATCGCACACACGCTCTTTTGAGATGTTTACTACATTATCTATTTCACTCAATTTCAGTCATTTGTCTTTTAACACCATATCGTGGATTTTGGTAACCATTTCTGTTGTAGTGACACTTCTTTGGCATTTAGAGTGGTACTCGTCTTGGACGCTAGTGCGGCTCTATTAAATTTAACCATCTATTTTTTTTCGGTCGTATATGATGGAACACATTCCTCCAGTACAGTTTTCGTCTATTCAAAAAATTTTCCACCTTTTAAGACTTTTGTATGCAAACATTAAATAACCGCACCGTGGTCAGTATTTTCTATTGTTAACCAAATACAACACACGTTTTCTTTAAATAGCTGCTAACAACCAACTATTTCAGAGATGGACTCTATATTTTCAGTATTGCCAAGTCAAAGATGGAAGTTGACATTTTTTAATATACATTTATATTTATGTATTTAAAATATGTGGAGGCTAACTAATTATCATCCCGCCCTCGTATATGACAAATGCATATTTTGTGTAATTGATTTGCTGGCGAAACTTTTTGCATATGTATACTAATTATGTGAAAACAAATCGTTTAAGTCAAGTTTCATTTTGCATATTTTGCACATTTATACGTTTTTAAACATACTTTCTTGATTTTGCATATTTGCTTATATTTAGCAATAATTTGTAATGTATGAACTTTTTGAGATTTTTTTGTGAAATTTACTATTTCATTAAATTTATTAATAAAATGTTTGTGTGCAACTGAGATATACAGTGAGAATAATGTAAGACTGTACATTACTGAATTATGCAAAATTAGACATAAGGCATTTACTTAATGTTACCATGGTGTTTGTAATCAAAATAACAACACAGTGACTATAGAAATTAATCGAAACTGGATTATTTCATTGTAATTTCTAAACCGACAATTGTTACTAGCATGGGTAATTTGATTAATGCATTAATGCTAAAATAAAGTTGTCAATGTATAATCTTACATTATTCACACGGTGTACTTTCACTTTCTGCCGCTGGAGTGCAGTGCGCGTATCGAAATAAGCAGAGGAAAGTGGAAGTTCCTGTTAAAATGTTTGACTATATAAACATAGACTGCCAGCAACCCCCACTTTTCCCATAGAAGCAATGTATAAGAAATCAGCCAACATAGAATCCATTTCAAGAGTGTTGGGTGAATAATAGTCTGGCGGGGTTAGGGTAAATCTCATTTTTATGTTGCTTACAACGTGAAGTTGGCCTTGACAGTCCATGTTTATATAACCAAACGTTAAAATGAATGACGTCTTTGTATACAAATTGGAGAAATAAATATACTCATACAAAATAATTAAATTTTTTGCATTATTTATAATACTCCTACTGATTTTCAAAAAATAATAGAGCATATTATGTGCATATATTATAACTTTGGGTACATATACTCCACAAAATATATGCATATATATGAGCATATTTTCTTACACTTGAATGCATATAACTATCAGCTTTGGTTATAACGGTGAATATGCGCTTCTTTCTTTTCTTAGTGTCATGGAGAGTGACAACCAAAATAGAGCCGGTATCCTTGATATCCTCCACATTTAACTTTCTTAGCTCTTCACTACGACATGCACTATACAGACCGAAAATGAACGCCACTTTAATCAGCAGAAAGGTATCGTCAGGCGCTTCTGTCAAAAATTTTGACACATCATGCTGCGATAGAATTTTTAATTTTTTTGCTTCATATCCCTCACTTTGGCGCTTTAAATATAACTGTAACTTCCCATAATTCGATATATCGACGTTTTCTTTCACTCTCAACGTACTTTTCAACATGGCATATGTTGACCACAGCGTGGAAGATTTCAGTCTTTCCGGCTGTAATCATCATATATAAAGATAAAACTTGAAAATTTATAAATGTATTCAGCAAAAATAAACTTTTCATGAAAAAAAAGCAAACATAACTTCTTCTATTATATCCCTTACATTCTTTGAAGTCCTCCAGGAATTGAAAATATTGTAGGTCTTCTCATATTTATCTAGTGATTTCGAGGGTAATAAACTTGCAACAGCTTCAATGGCTAATGCCGATATTTCAGGATGATTTTCATTATTTATTTCCATCTTCACAAACTATCACGCGACTACACTTGACAAAATTTTTATTTAGTTGCTGCAGTGATGGAAACGGCAATTTGATTGTCGCGCTTGTCATGTATTTCTTAAATAATTTCTTATAAAATGTAATCCATTTCCAATGAGTGTCCGAATTTTTTTTATATATTATAAGTAAAGAAAAGAAAGTTCTTCTTTACTCATCGCGTTTCTAATCTGGGCTGCGCCTCGATTAGACAGATCTCGATTCGTAAAGAAAAACAATACTCTTCTTTACTTATAATACAAATAACTATTACTGGTCCCTAATGCCCGTTTTCCGATCTTGCCATGCAAAACGTTACTTTCTGGCGAAAAAATACTTCAGAAACTGCATATTTTCTGGTCGGTCGTAAAAAAATGTTACCGTACCTATGGTAAATTTATGTACAGACGAGGTTAGTAGGTTAGGTTTTGTTTGTCATTTGACACACTGACGCAAAACTAGACTGACAATACACTTCAGTACTGCCAACTGACTCAGGCTATCCAGGGCCTGCTGCAATTAAGTTTTTAAAAAATCATGTGCCTCAAGTGCTTAAGGTAGGCAAATATCATAATGCAGGATTTCACCCACGGATGTATTAGTAGGTACATTTGAAGAAACTCATGAGCGTTTTTTTGGGAAAATAAACTGGATGGGGAAATGAGTAAAAATGAAACTGAAAATCAATTCACAAATTTACTGAATGGCGATAACAAATATAATCTACAAGATATAATCCTTTAGCATTATGGCAGTAAATCTGAATAACACCAAGGCTATGTACTTCAAGAACCGAAAATAGAATGAAAATGATCAAATAATAATACAAATTTAGAAAGTAACCGAATTAGATGGATGAATTTTGCAATGTTTACTTTCATTCTTCGAAACGGAGAACTGAGTAGTATCGCAAAACCAAACGTGTTTGATCAAAGTCTGTCATCAATAAAATATGGAGCGGACAAAAATTATTAAATGTCATAAAGAAGCACTAAGAATCAGTAAGAAGAGAATGAAGTGGTCCATGCTATTATAAAACAATGTACAAAATTAAAAATTAAAACATTTGAGCAAACCTCAAAGTAGGTAGTAACCGTAAACATTTTTTAAAACACAAAACCTGTTTACACCAACCTAAAATTAGACACAAAATTTAATAAACAATTAGAAATCATAATTACCAATTTCAAAAACCTGCCGAAAGTAAAGTGTGAAGTTACAATTCCAAAGAAGTAATTGCCTAGAGTAAAAATTGTTGGACTAACCGAAAAAGTGGCGAGGGAAACAATAGAGGAGAAAATAATATCCCAGAATAGTTTTTTGGAATCACAGAAAGCATCCATAAAGGTTGTACATATAAAGGAAACCACAACCAAAAACAATCCGAAAAAATTATACAGCAATTGCGGAAGTAAATGCATGTGCCTATCGTGTAATTATGAAAGACGAATTAATTAATATCGGCTGGAGTAGGTCTAGAGTTTATGATGCAGTTTGTTACAGGATTAATTGCTTATTACGACCCCTAACAGTTGTTCGCAATAGCGCTCGCCTCGGCGTGCACCCTCCAGCCCAAATGCCTCGGCTAGAAAACTCGGTCGGGAGAGGGGTTCACATTCTAGGGTACGATTCAGGGCGAGATATCACGAAAGGGGTGATTGATGACAAAGATGTAAAGGTTAATTGAAGGGCGCCACGACCTTTGAAGGTGTTATGTTTTATCGTTAACTGTCGACTGGCCAAAAGCCGAAAACCAATCGCAGTAGCGTCGTGTCGTACTCCAAGAGGCGCTCCCACGGCACTGGCGTTTACACCTACCTTGCTGGTGTCTTTTCTCCAGTTGCTTGGGCCCTGTACAAAGGAATACATACACAACGCAACAAGAACCTCAATTCTCGTTAGTTATAACAAATACACATCTATTTGAAATAAAAATCAATACGTAACTTAGAAAATGGGCACTCTATTACCACAATATATACACAAGCCCGGAGGCAATTTGGTCAAATAGAAAGTGCTAAAATTCGGGGTTAGTAAACGATCTTACAAAACGATAATGGCTGAGTGCCAAGAAAGCGGCTTGTCCGCTTACATGATGGTCACCTAGGTCCCGGAATAAGCTTACTTAATAGCCTAATGGCCTACAACAATTCCAGGAACCAGGCTCCCGTTTAGCTTATGCTGAAGGCTTATATTGTAATGTAAATAATGGCTCGGGAGGTTAATACACGGCCCACAAATAACATACACGATAAGTTGAGAGTTCCGAAACTTCCCACGCCACTGAAATAGGCGCGACACACTGTACAAAACTACTGTGACAATACGTTAATTCATCGATAAGGCCCCAAGCAACTGGAGAAGAGACACCAGAAAAGTAGGTGTAAACGCCAGTGCCGTGGAAGCGCCTCTTGGAGTACGACACGACGCTACTGCGATTGGTTTTCGGCTTTTGGTCAGTCGTCAGTTAACGATAAAACATAACACCTTCAAAGGTCGTGGCGCCCTTCAATTAACCTTTACATTGTTACGATACTTTTGGAGCGACCCTCGTATTAGTAAACTTTCGCTAGTTGAATTTTCAGCTACGAGTATTATTAGGTGGCTTTTTGGAATTTTTGCATGCTTTAAATTAGTTCTGGTTAGCGCTGCCCTAATTTTAAATTCTCTCCTATAATTATCAAGCAGTTTGGTAAGCAACTCTTCGAATAATTACCCATATTTTACAAATTAAATTTATTATGGTTATATTCCTACAGATATTTGTGTATGGCGCTTAGGCAACCCTTATTGCAATTATTCTGCACTATACTATTTGTTGCTAGATAAAGGATATCTCTTCTTGCAGTCACACTTTTCAGGCTAATTTTTTTCTTTGCATCTTCTGGCCCAAAATTTTGGAAAGTTTTGATAACCGGTAACTGGTGGATTTTTGAGTTCTTTCCCATTTTAAACTTGGTGCAGGCTGCTAGTGCCTCGGCTGTGTGCTTAAATTTGTGAGCTAATTAGTGTAGCTCCGCTCCGTTTCGATTCCTCGGAGGATCTACAAAGCAAATGTGCCCTTAAGACGTTCGTATTTGATTTGGTTGTACTTTCCGTCATTCGCAATTGCGGATTCGTCTGAGGCCAGCATTGTTCTTGCATTTTCTTTTGGCCCCATACCAGCGTGAGGTAAGATAAGGCCCGTTTCTTCTTATTCGGAACTCATTTGGGCGTTGTGCGTTATAGCCATCTCCTGTCGGATGCTATTTCCTGTTGGATGCCATTTCCTGTCGGATGCCAGTCATCACTACAGCCAAATTTACCTGGGAGAGTTTGGACGCTTCCTGCGAGAGTTTACACTCCTCCCTAAAGAGGCTTAGCATTCCCCTTTCGGCTGTACTCTGCGGGCATCCAGTCCGTCGATTTGGGCTCCTGAAACTGTCGAGTTATCAAGGAATTTCGCAACTCCTGTGGGCTACGCTAGAGAGAGTAGCACTGCACTCACCTGCAAGCCAGCCACCGCTTCCTCAGCGCGCTCGGCCTTCCGCTGCGACTGCCGAAACCCTCGCTGCTTCAGCCGCCTTCGACCCCCCGCAAGCCAACGGAAAGGTTAGGATTCGTCATGTTTTTCCTACAGGCAAGAAACTGATATAGCTATTACTCATTGCTCCTGGTGTATTTTATAGTTAGTTAGTAGTGCCTCGTTTCGTTAGTAGCTAGGGCATGTGTGATATCTTTAGCATAGCAATGCTTCGTATAGTTAGATATTAGGGCATGCTTTTGTATAGGTCAGATGTGTTGTTATAATAGGGTGTTTGCAAATTTCAAGCAACCATTTTGTGCAGTTTAGTAATCCTTATTGAATTATTAATCGAGCTTACCCAAGTCCGTGAAGTCAGTCCTGCGGCGTAATTGTACAGGAACTTTCGGTTCTGAATTGGCCCCGAGCCACGGCTTCTCTGCGGAACCTACGAATTACAGAATTGCTAGCTTTCTTGTTGCTGCCTTGTTTTCATTTATATGCAGCCTGACAAATTAGTGTCAGACGTCAGATAAACTTACTAGAGCCCTGTTTTGGAGGTTGCGCTGAAGACTGCGGCCCCGACGGTCGCCGCGCCCCATCGAGCCCCCCCTGTAAACTGTATGTTAGGTCTTTCGCTCAATTATTTCAGTTTTAAGGCTGTACTTACGGCTCATTTGCGGTCTTCGTCGCCATTTGCTTGTCAGCCGCCTGACGTTTGACGTATTGTTTCGTGTTGGTAGTGGCTAGAGAAGCGACTTCGTTAGCAGTTTGCTTCACTTTGGAGTCGCCGCGAACTCATTAACTATTTTGTCGCAATCCTTTTTGCGGCGTTTGCAGTTTAAGTTCATGTCTAATTAATCTCGGGTTAGTAGCGGTTGTGTCGCAAGGCCCGCCGCCGGTAGGCTCATTGTCAATTCCGCGTTACTGTAATTTATTTGCGAGACTCTACGTAGGTACAAGTTTGCCGAGGGATTATTCAAGCGATTGCCTTAGCGTTCATGAATGTACTTGATGTATTTCCACTGAGAAAACCACCCTACTTTTATATGGTCATATATCCTGGTTGTTTTTGATCCCTAGAAATTTTGAATACTTACTTTATAATCTTTCTGAGCTGATACTCGGTGTTTCGCATCAGCTGTGCGCTTGCATAACCCGGCTCTGCTACATCCTGCCTTACAGGGTTCCTCCAGCCTATTTTATTGTTACGCGTAATTTAATACTCGCTACGTTTCTTTTAAACCCCGCGCTATTTCGTGCTCTCGCGGAATGTCGTCACCTGAGTAGGGAGCTCTATTGGTTTATGCCGTGCATGCAATGTTTTAATGTGTTAGCCTATGCGCAGATATTTATAGTCATTACTGCTCGTTGCCTACTGTTTGTTTGATATACATATATTTATATTTATTACTGCGTGTCGCCTACTGTGTTTTTTGTTGTTGTTAGAAATATACATATATTTATATTTATTACCACGTATCGCCTATGCCCAGCCGGCAAAATAACCAATACAACTTTCGCCAAAAGGTAAGGCCGACCGTCTATCTTCCCTTACAACGTCTTTGTCATTAATCACCCCTTTCGTGGTATCTCGCCCTGAATTGTACCCTAGAATGTAAACCCCCCTCCCGACCGAGTTTTCTAGCCAAGGCATTTGGGTTGGAGGGTGCACGCCGGGGCGAGCGCTATTGGGAACAATCGTTAGGGGTCGTAATAAGCAATTAATCCTGTAACAAGTTGAAGTAACGAGGTGCTTTTTACTTTCCCATACCCATAGGTATAGGGAAGTCTTGGAATCATGAAAATTTTGGAAATCGAGATTTTCACAGAATTATCTGTTTTGGGCCTCTAGGAACCCAAAAAAGTGGTTTTAAAAAAATGTCTGTCTGTGTGTGGGTGTGTGTGTGGGTGTGTGTGTGGGTGTGTGGGTGGGTGACGCTCCTACAGCCGAAAGTATTGCTCCGATTTTGATGCGCTTTGGAATGCGGGGGTGTATCGAAAATTCATCGACAAAATAAGCTTTTCAAAAAAATCCGAAACCGGAAGCGGAAGTTACGCATGTTTTTTTGGTACGACTGTTTTCGTGATTAAAATTTTGAAAATTTTATCGCGGATAACGATAGAGGGTCGTAAGACAAATCTGTTAGTTTTTTGCCGAACTCGTTAGGTTTAAAATGAAGGGCGCTATGATTTTTTGAAAATTTTGAGTTTAACGCCCTATTACTCAAAAACGGATAAATCGATTCAATTGATTTTTGTTTTCTGAATAGTATATGAAGGCTAACATGAGGTGATATAAAAAGTGTTTTGAAAAATATTAAGAGGCCTAAATTACAAATTTTCAAAATTTTGGAAATTTTCTAAAAATCATTTCTCAAAAACTGCCCACAGGAATTTGTTTAAACTTCATACACTGATAGACCCCGAAAAGGGCTATCGATCTGTTTTTTAAAGAATCTCATGAATTATCTGTGGCGCCCTCTACGAAGCTTTGAAGTTTGAAAATTTAAACCCCTTTAATTAATAAACAAAAGAAGATAGGTAGCTGGGGTTTTCACTGAATTGCTCAGTGCATAATGGAGCATATGAATATGCAAAAAAATATTACACTCGTGGATATATGTAAGCGCACCGGCCCCCTCCCCCCTCTATTTTTGAAAAATAATTTTTTTATTCTAACGGTTGTTATATTTTTGCGTCAAAGAATCTTTTTCCGCGAAAATAAAAAAATCGATTTTGTATGCCCTAGAAAATATCATTTCCAGGTACTTAGAAAATTTCATCTCGGTGCTACAGCCGTTTTGAGGAAAATAATACATAATAGCACAGTGGCGGCTTGTCCACTTGGCGCCATCTACAGAAGCTCGGTGGTCACGTTTTGAACTACACATCTTATAACATAAAATCGTAGCTCTCTTTGTTTGCGTGTAACTATGTTTGTTCGCTATCTCCTCCGAAGATACTGGACCGATTAAGTTGTACGATGGCTTAAAAGTTTGCTAATTTTCAGACTTATTTAATTAACTTCTCTAGGCAGCAGTATAATTTAATTAACTTCTCTAGGCAGCAGAGCGGAGCGCCTATCGCTGTCTACTATTAGCTCAGGTGCGCGCATTATTCAAACAGGAGAGTGTGGTTCTGCGGTAAGCGTGCTGGCCTATCGCGCGGGAGCCCCGGGTTCGATCCCGTCGATGCATCTTTTTTTTAAATTTATATTAATGAATCTCTCTTAATTTTGCGAACCGAAACGTAGTTCGGGTGACTCACTAGTTCTTTTATATTTACCCGCAATTTACGTGAAAGTGTAAACGCTTATCACGGTGAAGACGTGAGTCATCGAGTTGAAATTTTGATATGTTGTAAAGACTGTTGAATAAAGACGATATGAACAGTTTCCAGTATGGGAAAGTCCAGGGAGGTAGTCACGTCCACTTTTTATGTAATGGATTCAATCATAAAGCGAGTCAATGTAAATCGAAGATAACATGTCCAAAATGTGCCGGTTCTCATCTTTTGAAAGAATGTAAGATTAAGGACGACAGATTCGCCGGGGACGCGAATTCAAAAACACTTGTTGACTAGTAGTAGTAGTATTTGTGGAGAAACTCACGTCTAGCAAGTAGGCCTTTATAGGCCCTTTTTGCCAACCCCGTGGACAAGGCCTAGACATGCAGAGTACCAGGTACCTGAGTCGTACTTATAATTTTGCCGAGACTAAGGAGTTCCAACCCTAGCAAGGGATCTTTTACATGCTACACATCATAGTAACATGGGACCCACGGTTTTACATCACTTCTGAATTATGGCATTCTGTAGAGGCTTTCATCCGCATTTTAAATTTTTTAAAAACCTCACCGGGATCGGGGATCGAACTCTCGACCCTTAGATCAGTAGCCAGAATGCTTAAGCACTGAGCTATGGAGCCCGGCACTTGTAACTCAAGGCGGTAGCGAAAATAAATTCAGAAGACGCGGAAAAATCCAAGGTCGTAGCCGCATCTGAAAATGCGTCACCATGCTTATGCTGAATGTGCTTTCTAGAAAGTATAGCCCCTCTATTTACAAATAGTAACGACGTCGTGGAGTAAACCTAATGCAAACATGAAAATACAAAAGTTACTAAACGATAGGAGCAACTGAAGGATATTTAAAATTTCAGTGTACCTCACAGTGAAAAAACAACAGACTAATTACAATTTTTTACTCAGAAAAACTACTATATACATTTTTTTGCTACAATCTTTGAGTCCATTTTTTAACAACAAAATACATTCGTGTGCGAATGTAACAATTTACAAGATTCTTTAAAATTCCGCTACAATTACCAATGTTAACATCCAGATTCAACTGTAGAAGCTGGCTTCCTAGTACTTGCATATGAGTGTAATTAATTTTATTTATTACAGAAACATGAGTTTTAAAAAATTGCCTCCATTTTGGTACAAATTAAAAAAATTAACCATGTGAAACTGTGACTCTGAGAAATGTACGTGTAATTTATGTTTTAAACTATGCATGTATGTAGGGTTTTTATAGCAGCTGCCGCCGCTGTCCCCATTCAAGGTTCCAACGAGCCAAGTTAGAATAATTTCTAACCCCGTACCATGAACCTTGAATATTAAACCGTCAATACTCCTCACTAGTGGCCAGCCAATAGAGAAGAGAGAGTGTACGCTGTAATTGTGCCGAGGATATTGAAATTGTTAGCGTTTTGTAATTGTAAGTGTTCACGTTGAATAATATTCAGCCACACATTTTGCCTACTTTCATTGCGCGGTTCTCTGAATAGCTGGTATTTCGACGTCCTCGACTTCGAATTAGCTGCCGAAGAGAAAAATTAATAAAAACACAACAAATGTCAATGACACAGGTTAATTAATCATGTAGCTTCCTTTGCAATTTTTAAACATGCTAGATACTATAAGGGATACCAACGTGATTTTGCTCCAGGGGCAACATCAAAGGTTTTCGCTACTATTTGTAATAGAGGGGCTATACTAGAATCCAAGGCCAACTAAATCTATAGGACCAAAGTCCCTACCAGGCTGTCGCATTCAAGGATTTCTCTGTCTAACTCAAATACAAGGCTAACTAAATCTATAGAGACAACGTCCCTATGAGGCCGTCTCATTCATCTTCTCACTCTCTTTAACTTTGAGAACAGTCATATAGAGTAACTGTATAATATATTAATGTTTAATTATTAATTATAATATTTCACCTTAAAGGTGCGGAATGGCCTATGAAAATAAAGAAAAGTTTGGCAACAAATAAAACATATTTTAAATGTTACTCGGAAAGACGACAATCTAATGAATCTACTTTTGAAACATTAAAAGAAAATGTCTTCATTATGGGACATTCAACAAACCAAGAATAAAGAATTATATAATACCATTGATTAACTAAGTAGAAGAAGATACGCAGCTTTACGGAGCTGATTGTGCTGTAGAAATGTAGCGACCTACAGATGGCGCGTCTCTCGCCGTTTTTACCGAAACTTTTTCAGTTTGCCGGCAAGAGCTGTCGTGTGAACATCTGGATCGTGCTCTGCAGGGCCCCCGCAACCGCGCGTGCAACGCGTGCATCGCACGCGGGCGCCGCTCTAAAGGGGCGCCAAACCGGAGATTTGTATACAGTTTGAATTTTTATTTCATACTGATGTCAAAAATGACATTTTTCGTACTTTAAAGTAAAATTTTAAAATTCAAGTACGTGTTCCTGCATTCAATAGCTGGCCATAGACACACGTTTAAAACCGCCACGAATGTAGTACATCCGTGCAGGTTTTGAACGTGTGCATATGCGCAGCCATAAGCTGGGCATAGACACGCGTTCAAAACTTCCACGAAAAACTACATTCGTGGCGGTTTTAAACGCGTGTCTATGGCCAGCTATATAGTCAGGTTACAGCATATGCTGCTACAAGAGTATCGCCGTACCAATTATTGTAATAATAGTCCGCTGCAACGAATTGTAGGAACTGTTAATAAGACAAATAAAGCTGATATTATTGGAATACCATTTAACACTTTTATTAGGCATATAAAATCTTTATTTGATATGTAACCCAGCAACCCTGCATGCATGTTTTTTTTTCGTTACTGTTATTTTATTTTCTTTATATGGTAAATATTAACTTTTGTTGTATTTGGCTGTTTTTTTAGTATAATATTGTAAATGGTATAATCCGTAGAATAAACATTATTATTATTATTATTAGGTATTATTAAAATGATACGTCAGTTGTTGACATGAAATTTGAAATGATTTACAACTTTTTATTTAAAATTCATTAAACTTGCAGTATGAAATAAACCGTTGTATTCACCACGAACGAAAAGTGTTTTTAAAGGTCCTCGCAAGTAATTCCAATTTTCTGGTCTTTAAAATGCCACTTTTCGTTCTAGATAAATAAACTGCTATTAATTTGTCAACAATTTCAAACGATTCCAATGAACAAAGCACTAAGGCACTAAAGAAATTATTTTTTTTTATCTCAATTCATAATATAATGTTCGTTGACATAATGACCTATTCCTATTGTGACAGAAAACATTATATTTTTGTAATCTAATAGCTATTCCTTTAGCTTTAATTATTAAATATAATAAAATCGATTGGTTAGTTAATTCTGTGTGCAATATGCAATACCCTGAATAAAAATTATGATAATCTTTTCGAGGAATAACTTGCTCAAGCTGGAAAACTAGCAGCCGCTCTTGACATAGAGCAAGGTTTTCCTCCGTTAAATACTGTTAGACGAAACCAAAATTGTTCGATTATGAACAGAGGTATGAGACACCTCAAGATCCAAAAACCACGCTTAAAATAAATTTATTTTTTAAAAATAATTGATCAAACACTAAGTTCTTTAAATAGTAGATTTGAAATTATATCTGATTATGAGAACGTTTTTGTTTTTTTAGTGATATTTTTAAATTAAATGAAGAGGATCTTTTAAAAAGCTGTCGTGCTCTACAACAAAAGCTAACTAATCAGAAAAAGAAGGAGACTGAAGTAGAAGAAAATGATTTATTTAACGAGATTAAAGCCCTAAGGTTGTTTTCATTACCTGAAGCGTCAAATCCTTTCGACTTCTACAATATATATTTGAAAACAATCTAACCTCATATCTACCAAATATTACCATTACATTAAGAATATTGCTTACTTTACCTGTGTCTGTAGCTTCTTATGAGAGATCCTTTTCAAAATAAGTAATAAAAAAAAGTATTTGCGGTCTACCATGTTACAAGAAAGATTATCTGGTTTGGCAATCTTAGCTATAGAGCAAGAGATCCTCCATAAAATTCATTTTGGCAATATTATAAAAGAATTTGCAGCAGCCAACTCCAGAAAAAAACCTATTTAATTTTTGGATGATTGAATGTTTTATTTGTTTATTGTTTGGTTTGCTTTTTCCTTTGTAACAAATTTAAAGAAGAATAAAATTTTAGTTTTTAAAATCTGTGTTGTTTCATTACAAAATTAAAATAAAATGTGTTTTTGCATTTCGCTCAAATGTTTAAACAGCTACAAGAATATTACAGCAAACCAGGAAATTTAAAAAACATATGTAACAGCTTAAAGTTTTTATGCTTCAAAATATTATTTATATAAGTACTACATTCAGGGTGTTATGAAAATGAGTGCAAATATTTTAACCAATGATTGAGCTCACCAATTTCAACAACTTTTCTATTTATCGTTTTTCATTTAATCGCATATTTTTTCAATCATTTATCTCCCCTAAATTTGACAAGCCGCTTGGTAAGCAAATCTACGTTAAAGGTAAATGACACAAGGTATATTATAAAACTGCAAAGTTTTTGCGCAAAAAACATGCGGTTTAATAACTTACCTACCTCAATTGATAAGGTACGTTGCTGATCATATGTGAAGGTTTTATCAGTAACTATGCAGTTTTTACTGGTTTGCATACCAAAGAAATGTTTTTTGTGTTCTGTTCGATTAAATTGGGATGCGCAAATTGCAGGCTTTTAGAAGAAGATAGTTTTTAATTTTTTTAATTTTTGGCAGGTTTAAAATATATATATCTTTATCAGGAGAAACTAAAGCTGTAGTAAAGTAATAGGTCTATATTCTCTGATACTACGACTATGTTTTTATTTGATGCATTGGGAGTTGTTGTAACTATTAACCGATCAGCATCACTTTCAGCTTGAGAGCAGGGATATTATTTGCAGCTAAAGTTTCTTTTGAAAAATCAATAAAACGACATGAAAGACATTTGCCAGAAGTTTTTCTTGATACAACTTTAAAAACCTGTCTCTTTCAAATCGAATATCTGGTGCAGTTTTCGTTTTTAGACGTCGGTCTCTTTCAGCACATTTTATTCTATGTTTCTGATAATCGACAAAAACACTTGCTTTTTCGATAATTACGTACAATAAAATTAATTTATCTAAAATTGCACCATACTGTTGAACAAGTTGCCATTTGTTTTTATGTAATAACATTCCTCCGTCCGTCACAAACAGAAAAATCTATTAATTCAGTAATATCTTTTCGAAATTCTACAAAGAGGTTGTAGAAAACACATTTTTAGGCGTTGGAATTTAAACGTATGTATTCGTATGTTATATTTAAATCTATTTAATCTATTTAAATTTGAGTTAATTTAACAATTTAGAATTTTATTTGTATATAATGTTTATTAAATAATAATAATAATAATCGTACAGAATAAAAATTAACCTTTTAATGCCTTATTTATAATTACTGAGTAATTCAGAAATAAAGTTATTTTGCCGCTTTAAAGACGCTATTTTTAATTTTTGATAATTTTTAACATACAATTTGAGATCAGCGACCCAAAAAACCCTATATAGATAAGAAATAAAGTTCGAATTAAAAAAATACGCTTTTTCGCCATCTTGGATCCGCCATTTTGTGTTTTAGTTGAGTTTTAATGTCAAATTCGTAATCAGCGACCCCAAAAACCCCTACACATCTAATAAAAATTTTAAAAAAAAATAAAAAATTAGACCCTTGACTCCATTTTGTAGACGCCATTTTTGTTTTTAGACCAATTTTGAGGCCAGATTCGTAATCGGTGAACCCCAAAACCTTATGTTATCAAATGTCAGGCAATGGTTTAAATAAATAACGAAGTTATATTTTTTTTAATTAAGAATATATTAAAAAACACTTATTTGTTAATAACAATTGAAAAAATAAAAAGCACACCTTCTCACATATGGGGAACTTTTCTATAAACTTTTTCCGAAATAATAAAAAAAAAATATTATGTGTTTTTCTCGTATTTGTTTACACTTGTCTCTTTTTCAAGCTTTGACGTTTTTATACTATTGGAGAAATTACTTTCTAAATATTCGTATTGTGAACGATTAACCTGGGTTTTTCCAATAAAAATACGAACTCAAGTAAATGAACAGGGGAAACCAAATATTTTGGAAATTGATAGTGAATCTAGTTTTCCCATATTTCGCCGGTAAAATACAAATACCTACGAAACAAATAGATATTAACATATGTATCGTTGGCAACGCGTGCCGTATTATTAAAGAACGTTGGCGATAGGGTCAAAGCATTGTGAGTTACATTTATAAATGGCTTAGCGTCGTAATCTTTGTTATTGGTTTATATATGTTCACTGCCTAACTGATAACACAAAGTGCAACTAAACAAAAGATAAACACACCGTGGCCAAAGAAAGGAAGTTGAGATATTTCGCGCGAACGGCGGCGGCGCCACGATATTGTGTATCAGTTGCTGGATGCGGGGGCCGCGGGTAGCAAGGAGATGCAGTACAGATTTTAACGTTGTGTTGCATATCTTTATACTTCTTTAATCAATGGTATTAGTCTTTATTATTCGACCCCGTCTTATTCTCTTATTTGCGTGAAAATGGGTATTTTCTCTGTAAGGCGGTTGTTGAGCTGTAAGCGTGTTGTTGTTGATTACTTTAACAATATCGTGTGGTATCTGTTCTTCTTTTAAGATCCTTTAGTTGATTCGATCATAGGCTTTTGTCAAATATATAAGGCACATGAATTCTGGTTTTTCAGTTATTTCTCTTACTGTAAATATTGCACCTATTGTTGATTTGCGGAACAGTTACGGTTCTTCACTCATCTCGAGTTGCTCGTTGGGTATAGTGTTGATGATACTAGTGAATAGCTTCATTATTCAGCCGAGCTCTATAATTTTCCAATCATTTTTGCCTCCATTTTTAAAAACGGTGATGTTGATACTTCCTTTCCGTTTGCTTTGAAAGTAATTTATCCATTTACTAATGTTTTGCGTCTCAGCGAATTGATTTATTTCTTGGCTGCTACGTCTTAACATTCCCATATTTTCTTCTGGAAGTCGCACAAGTCGTACTCAATGTCTTTAGTAAATCTATTCTGGCTGTTTTTAGTCTGTTTATTTCAGACATTACTATCCTCCTTATCCTTTTATATCTACCAAATTCGTCTACTGTTTTGTTACTCCTCTACCTTAAGGAGGCTTCCCAATGTTTTTTTTTGCCAGATTCTTCACCTTTGGTGAACCAACTCTTCTTACATTGTTATTTACTTTTCGTGTTCCTAAGGTCCCAGGCCCTGCATCATTAATATTTTTCGCTATCTTCTGCCAACATATATCTACCTCGTCATCACACTGAATACCTTTTTTGCGAATTCCGGTTCTTATATAAAGCTGTTGTTGTGTCATCCAGAATTGACACAATGTTTATCTTTGTTAGGTAAATCGATTCCTGTTTCTTTTCTGACCGTATAACTAGTTGTATTTCTCTGATCTTACATCTAATATCCGGGTGTGTATAGATCTATTAGATATTAAATAATCAATAGTAGATTCTTGCCTTCTAGAGTTAAACCACTTTACCTTTTATTGCTCGTTGTGTACAAAAAATTGTTTTTGGGTGCAAAAAGTAACCGAGATTTTTCCGTTGTAGTTTATGTGGTGCGTTTTAAGTATCCTATTATCATGTTATCTGTTGTGGTGATATTTTATCTAGCTCTAATTGCCACTTCTCATAGAGATCTTTAGCTTCTTCTTTGGATTTTTCAATTATCTGGTGCGTACTAAGCTTTTCTGTGTTTGTGGTAGTTCTTATGATTCTTTTACTGATACGAGTGTCTTCGATGTTTGATTCGTATTTGCTGTTTTTGATTTTTGTTACCTCTACATAGAACGACATGCCCGAATTATTTTATATAAATATATATAAACTATTTTCCACGTTTTGCTTGCTGTATTAGATAAATTGCAGTTTACTTCTCAATTTATTTTTCTACGGCAGTTTTGAACAGTAGGATTTTCGAACTGTCATTTGACGACAGAATGTTGACATTATCGAATTAATAAGCAGGTACGTCACTTTTCCACTAGTCTTCAATAGAAGCGAGCGGAAAAATAATTTTTCTCGTCTCCAATAGCACCGAGCGGAAAACAACCATTTTCGCCCGCTTAAACAAAAATGGATATGGATGAATTGCCATTAGATACAAGAGCTATGTGTATTAAACAATAATGTTATTCCTTGAGCTGTCGTAGGAAAAATTGTATGTATCATCCAAGAGTAAAGAGACATTTACCGCATTTCATATGGTAATATACTACATTTCTACATTTAAAATCGTTGAGTAAAGTGGCATTTTGCACCATAGCAACCATTACATCATGGCAATAGCGATTCGTTTTACGTTTGGCAATACTGGAGTATATTGTTAGCGGCACTGCCAGTCTATGTCATATTCGAAGTTAGCAGGTTAGGTTTTGCGTCAGTTTGCGTCAAAACTGACGAAAAACCTAACCTGCTAACCGCGAATTTGACATTGTTTTACAGTTCCACCAACAATACACTTTAGTACTGTTAAACGCATAACATCAACTGGAGCTGTTTATTGTGTTTCAGTACACAAAAACAAGTACTGTTCGGCTTGGTTACGTTTTGACACTGCTGCAAACATTTAATATCTCACATTTCTATATGAAATGCAATAAAATACTATACGAAACCCGTTAGAAAAGTGGTTTTACTGAACTTGTTGCGTAATATACTATTGTACACATTTACGTGTGCGAGCACAAAAGTATTTCTTTCCGCTCTTAATACGCAATCTGCTATTGTATTACGTATTACTTCAAACCTTTTTAAAAGGTCTGAAGTTTAAAATTCCGGCTTCGCGTTCGCTGACATTCGAAGCTCTACTTATTTTTCTATTTCTATTCGTTCGAAACTACGAACTTTCCTTGAATTATATAACTTTATACTTTCATTACATTGCAATTGTTTAACAGCTAAAATGCTAAGCAAAAATTGAACCCATAAATCTGCAAGGGGTTTCTGTAAAAGCACCAAAATGGCTGTATCATGCCACCAGTTGGAAATACATGTGTAATTTTTATGTATACGCTTGTAAAATGGTTTTGCAAAAATTGCCCATCTGCTAACAGCACTAAATTAACTTAAACTGGCCACAGATGGCCAACATATCGCGGCTTTGTTAATTCAATAGCTTGAGTTGTATCGCCTACGATATATGGGTAATGTTTTGCGCAGCCCTTGAAATTTTAGTCGAGCGGTATTTTAACGAACATTAGCGACGAGGCGGACAAGAAAGGGGCCGACATGGCTTAATGCAGTATTCTAAAATGACAGAAATTCATGCATTTTTTCTGGACTTAATCGCCCTCAACCCTAAAATCGAATCTTTTCCGTCCCGGTAATCGCGCAACGGGAACGACTGTTAGCAAAACCACCCCTTAGAAGTCTAACTTTGGGCATGGAAGCAGGCACAATTGCACAGTCTCTTATTTATTATACGCGTATCTTCTCCGAAGATTATATCTAGCCCTCTTTTATGCAAAAAACACGCAACAGGGCCGTTCGTAACCATTAGACAAGCGCTAGCGCTCGCTGCATTCGGTTAATTAATACATAACTGGAACGCTCCACATGGATTTTCCGACTGAATCCGTTGTATTACTGCCCGGAATTATATGTTGTCTCTCCTGCTGAAGCCTGATCGATTATTGGCCCTAATCCTTCGGTGTTTAGTTGATCCCGCGACATGATATAAGCGGTTTCCTGCGCGGGCGGAATGCCCTATTTTTATATCTTTTCATTTCCAGGAGGAAAACATTTCCCTCGTGTGGCCCACGAATTGATTTTAGGCTTACCGGTTTACTTGTTTTTAAATTGAAGCCAAATTTATATTTTCCAATGCGCTTCTCCCCGGCGCAGATGGCGCTGTGGGCTTTTGTGCTCTCAGTTACCCTAATAATTATAACTTTATAACCGATATTGACGGGATTTCCTGCTCATCTGAGCTTTTTCTGCGTCTTTTGTATCTCTTATTTTTATACGCTGTATACTGCTATAATTTGTTATCTTTTTAAGTGATGGAGTTTAATTTTACTGAATCTCATTTTTTTATCTTGGCACATTGCTTCATCTCGTTATACACTCACTTTCAAATGTTTGTAGGTTATTTATTTGTTAACTATTCTCTCGCTTGCCTAAATAAAGTTCCATGCAGTTTTTCCAACTAAGAGTGGCCTAAACTAGCATAAGTAAAGAATAAATTCCGTTGTTGTCAATTTTCCAATGCTCTATATTGTCTTCTAACAATCTAATAACCAGGAGAAAAAATTTTATGTAAAAAAATTCAATTTAAATGTGCGCTGTATGTGCAGTTTCCATAAACGGATTGTCCAAATACATCATTACAGCAATTGACTCAATTTAGGATCAATATTGTAGTGCTTATAATTTGCTGGGAACAGTGGGCTATGTTTATTGAAAAGAAATATTCTGGTAAAAAAAAGAAGAAAAATACTGGAAGTGAGAATGATCCTCGTATGTTGTTTGAAATATGTGCTACAATTTTTAATGTTCTGCTGCTACTATGGTTCGTGGCTGTTTGAATTCTCTATTTTGTATCTTCATTTTTCTTACTTAGCAATCTTTCATTATCTACTCTTGGTGTAGGCCTTCTCTTGTCTTTTAAATTTCTCTCAACGTTTTGCTATCTTTCCATTGTTCAGTTTTTCAGGTTAGCAGGTTAGGTTTTGGATCAGTCTGTATCAAAACTGACGGCAAACCTAACCTGCTAACCTCAAATTTGACATAGACTTACAGTGCCACTAAAATTGACAGCAGAGCAACCAACATTAACAGTGCTAACCTAAGAAAAAAAAGCACAACCATTTATGATCACCCGGTATATGTTCTCTTAGGCTTACTCCAGGTTATAATTAGCTCAATTATCGCATTTTGTGCTATTTTGAAATCACTGATGATCCAAATGCCAGCGATAGCATCTTATGTACATTGACTATTCTTGTTACTAAGGCTGCCTTGTTCGAGCTTCAAAACGTACTTCAAATTTCAATTCGGTAACTGTATTTATCTTTAGTTGGATATCCAAATATTAACCTGCTTTGTTAGTTTTTTGATAAAAATACATAAGCGGCATCTTCTTCTGTCTGTGCCTTATTTATTTTATCTAGCGTTCTTCAATATTATCTTACAAAAATGTTCGATAAAATGTAACAATTATAGCAAGTAACAATCCAATAGTTAAGGGAAACAGATGCAACAACCTACTGCTACACACCCCGCTGAACCATAAGGAGTAGTCGAGATGCGACGTAAGACTACACAGAGGCAATAAACACCCAATAAACTAAACAACGGCTAGTGTCACACATCAGCAATATATTGTTATGGTATTAGTACAGAGGTCTAAAAATCAGATTAATAAGATTAAAAGAATGGATATCAAAATTATTAAGATGCATTTAGAAAAGAAAGGAAATAGAATTTATATTTTAATTAAATGAAGTTAATTGAGAAACAGTAATATTTTAACTTAATTTAATATCTAAAATGAAATTGGAAGTTAATAACAAATACTTTTTCGAAATATACTACTTAACATAGTAGGTATTAATCAAATAATAAAGTCTTAATAGTGTGTTGGACTAAAAAAATAAGCTAGATCGCTACGGAGATAGTTTTTATTGATAAGAAAAAAAATTTCGAAACCAAAATGATGTAATACAATTTTGTAAAATTTGAAATTCCGAAATAAACCCTTTTATAAGAGTTTTAAAATAAATATTTGGCATAATAAAAGGGTTAAAGTTACATATAAATTGGCGTGATGAAGAAAACTAAAAACTAAAATATTAGAGAAAACTAGATGGATGAAGACTAGAATATGGTGAGAATAGCAATTTAATATAATTACAATCTACAAAGGCCAATAAAAGCAAGAGAATGTGAATTGAGTTTATTGTGAAATTCCATTTGCATCGACTGAATTGGATAACAAGGAACGCTTTACAAGGGAAGTAGATTACATTGGCATCATTGGTGGAGTGAGCAGATTTGTGGGGCTTGTCAAGTGATATCTGGTGGCTTGCCTCTGGTCAAGATTCGTGGTGCTGAGTTGTAGCAGAATTCATACATGTGATTTGATTGAACATTAAAGTAACGCATCTGCGGCTGAGGTCTATTTGTATGCCTACTGTGGTGAAGCTGTAGTTGCTGATTCCTGTGCCAAACTAGGTTCCTGTGTTGATTTGGATCCGGATTCTGGATATCTTGGCAGTTGGTTGTCGGTTGAGGCCTTCGCCGTGGCTTTGAATGGAGCAGTTTTGTAGCGTCGTCAGTTGCAGAGTTCGACGTATTGGGTTTAGCAGAGGAGAGTGTTAAGTTTAATAAAAGGTAACAGAATCCACGTAAATTAAAATAGGAACTGAAAGAAAATAAAGAGTAAAGTGAGTTAATTTTAATTAAGGAAGTACTTACTATTTGAGATTGTCGTATGACCAATGTAACGATGAAGTATTTGTAATTGAATTTTCAAAACTAGTTTGAAGTGCCTGTTGACAGAAGTTTTGACTTGTCATAATAATATAGGAACATCCAATTTTAGAGTATTTAAAGAACCCGATCTGATTTTCAGTCAAGTGTATTTACTGGGGCTAGCAGAAAATAATTTTGATTGTCCAAAATAAAGAAATAGGGCAATTAAATTAATTAAAATTTAATTATAATATAACATAACATAAGTTGAGCACATAAAGTCAAGCTAATCACCATAATAATATTTACCAACGGCCTTAGAGAACGATTCCATGAATAGTACACGAATAAATAATATACGGAAAATATATAGGGTGTTTCCTAACTACGGTACAGAGCTCTAGGAGGTGATTTCTTTTGTCAAACCGAGCAGAACAGTTCAGATAGTATAGGCACATGCCCGGCATCCCTGTTTTTGAGATACAAGAATGATGGTTCTTATTTAAACTTAAAAAGCAATAAATTAATACAGTACTAAAGATGTTCACCTCTAGTCATAATACAAACCTCTACTCTTGTCATAAAAATTGTTACACGTTCAAAAATGCCAAGAACGTTACAAATCCCTGTTTTTGAGATAAAATAATGATGGTTCTTATTTAAACTTAAAAAGCAACAAATTAATACAGTACTAAAGATGTTCACCTCTAGTCATAATACAAGCCTCTACACTTGTCATAAAAATTATGTTACACGTTCAAAAATGCCAAGAACGTTACAAATCCCTGTTTTTGAGATAAAAGAATGATGGTTCTTATTTAACTTAAAAAGCAACAAATTAATACAGTACTAAAGATGTTCACCTCTAGTCATAATACAAGCCTCTACACTTGTCATAAAAATTATGTTACACGTTCAAAAATGCCAAGAACGTTACAAATTAATACGTATCCATAAATTATTTAATGCGTAAGAGTAGTGTATACTAGAGACTTAAGATGTTCCTATAAGAAAAAATCTCGGAGATTAAAATCCGGTGGATACGTGAGACCAGGGATATAGTCTTTCTCGAGCGAGCTGAATAACTGGTTTAAAAAATTCCACATCTTTTGAAACATGTGCAGGTGCTTCATCGTGCATAAAACACAAATGTAAGCCCTAATGGTACATTTTCCAGAAATTCACTGGGATATTGACAACTTGTCGCATCATTCATGTAAAAAATTGGACGTGGATTTTTGACCAAAAATTTGTATTTACTTCATCTCGAAGATAGTAAAATGCCAGGCATGTACCTGTCGGATTTTTTAAATTGTTTTGTCAAGAGAAATTACCTCCCACAGTCCTGTACTGTGCTTCATATGCAAAAGAATCGAACAAAATAAAAGCGCTCGGAATCAATTTAGCGAAGTATAAAAACCGACTGCATCAGGTGCTCTAAGAAATCTATTTAGTAACATAATGTACGTATCGAGCCGCACGATTAGTTTCTCATAAACGGCCACAGATATAGTGCACAGTATCATATTAGGAAAAAACTTGTTCGCGTAATCGCCAGTTGTCGCACGTATATCAGTAAATAGAGTGTTAAATCAGAAAACACAAAGCAAATGATGTTAATGACAAATTGAATTAGCAGGGTCGTTTACCGTTATGAAAAGTTTAAAGAGAAAATATTTGCGATAAGTGTACCTATGTATGTCATCGTACCGGGAAGCGTGATATGCCACACCAGGTGTCCCAAAGGTTACAACAAATTACCAACCTCACCTGGATAGCTGCGACAAGTTTTGAAAATCCAAGAGAGCCTGCCAAGCCGGGCTTGCGATTATAGGTGTCTCGACTTTTTTCAACGTCAAATTTGCAATTTAGCAGGCAAACAGAACAGCAACCTGAAACCACTTCAAAAATACACAGATTTTTTACAAGTAGCACGACGAATCTTGAAATTACTCATAGAAATATCAGAGAAGAAAAGCAAAATAAAAATCGTAACGAATAGGGAAAGAGGGGAGAAGAGAAAAAAAGGCCTAAAAATTAATTCGACTGGGCGTTAGAGCGCGTGAAAGCGAAGGTAGCCAAATCACACCTTACACTTCACTTCCTAAATGCTATCAAATCCTTAAGTAATTGGATGCGTTAGCAATTCACCACACCAGTAATACCAAACCTGTCCCAGATTATCGACTATTTTTCGGAATAAAACACAAACGCGTCTTCTGTTTCGGAAGCAAGAGTATAACCTTTAAAAATGCCAAAAAGGAAATTAAAAAATGTCCCCAGCTTGAAACTGCATACGGGAAGTTTTCGAACAGTCAGAATACCGAATATAAATTTTCTAAAAACTACTTAGGAGATATCAAATACACGAAGGCCGAACCCACAGCAACAGAGGCCGTAAATGAGAAATAACACTTTCGGATCGTAACAATTATTAATATGTTTGCGTATGGGAACCATTTTGTGAAAGAAAATACCTTTAACCCTGTCTTTACGTTATGCTTTCTACATTTTTAATTACTGTTCTAGGAATCTATTACGTAGGTAGTATTATGCATAACATGGACATTTCTAGCTTTAATTATTTTTCTGAATGCGTCTGTTCATGTATCTAAATAGTTTCTTCTACCTTACTTTTACAGTATCTCGAATCTCTCTAAACCGTTAGATTTGTATGCTTAGATATTATGGACTTACCAAAAGAAAATCGATGCAATTTATGAAATTCTTACCCAAGAGCAATGTAATGTTTAAGATGTCCTCAATTTACTTGTAGATGATTATTTGGTAATTTGAAGTCGAAGATTTGCGGTGTTGCAAATACTACTTATTATTACAATTTCAAAATGTCTGAGACTCTCGATACATATAATACATGTTCATGTGAGTGTCTTCTAATACTTTATAGATTCTTATTTGGAGCACTACAACTAAGTCTGTGCAAGCTCAAACAATTAATTTAGATTATCAAGCCTTTAACCCAGAAGTGAACCGCATCGATCTCGTCGGTAATCTTCCTTCATGGAAGTGCACGGCTTGTATGCTTTTGTTGAAATTTGGCCGATCTAGTTCATCATTGTCGTCTGCGGGTCGAGTCGGGTTTCTTATATGTAGATGGTGCAGCCCTTCCGTCATTCTGTCATCCCGCGCTCGTCGTAACGCTATCTCGCGAATCTCTTATCATCCCTCATCTGCGCTCCAGGCAGGCCAAGTTTTTGGCAAGTATGAAAGGAGGCATTGCTGGAGTCTGTATTACGAGCACCTTAAACTCCTACTTGGCGAAATTTGCATCGAGCAAGGCTGTGTACGTACTTATCCGCCGCCGGTTCGCCGCCCCCAACTAAGAAGGAAGCAGGCGTGATGGGCGTTTTCTCCGATCCTAATGCATTACGTGCGCTGCAATTTTCCATTCAGACCTAATGACGGTATTATTTCATATTTCAAGAGTGCAGTGCAACCGCGTTTTCTGGAATTGCGGAAGTTCGCCGTGCATATAAATAAAGAATTATTTGGGGTGAAATATTTACCATCACGCGGTCGATGCTTCTAAGCACAATTGGTGTCCTACATGATTTATTCTCCTGCACCACGCGAACCCTAAACTCAAATCACCGTCACTGAAGACAACGCCCGGCTAGAATTACGGAAGTGTGGTGCATTTGGGACTGAAATGTTTGCTTAGGGGCGCTTATGGCCGTCAACGTTTTTGCTAAGTGAAATTACATTACTTCGAAAGAGCAGGACGTAATGCAGAAGAACAAAAAGACATGAAGATAAGAGGAAGCGAGAATGGCTCACGTGTGATCGATCATATGGTATATCCCAATATTGGATATCTATCTAATTCGTACAACCTAATCGGTGGCCCATCCTTAACATTCCAACTGCTGGGCCTCCTTATTGAGGAGGACGAAACGTTAAGACCCTACTGTTGCTAAATCTAGGTTGAAGAATTGTATAGTGGGTTGCAGCAGTAGATTATGTGGATGCGTAACGCCGCCAAGAATCGAACTCGGCACTTCAGCTCAGAAAAACAAAGATTTTATTGTTCACATGTAAGCACCGCATGTGTGTGCCTCCTATATATTGGTTAGAACTTTTATAATTGGCAGATTTTAAAAAATTATTGTGTACCAAATGTATATCAATTATAGTCTTTAAGACATTTTCCCTTCTGTCTAATGTGAAATTAATTTTACCAATAAATTGTAATCCAATTCACCTCTTCAGCTAGTGGTTAAATAATCTTGAAGTCGCTTTTTTGTTAGAGCTTAATTTAATACAATTTAAATGAAGTTGTATCAATATTAGCTAAAATTGTATCATCAAATATTAATAAAGATAAAGGGACGATACAGAGCTGGAAAAACTGACGTAAAATTTGTGAATGCACTATAGGGAAAGATTCAGGAATTTTTAATAAGAATTCTAGTTGTCAAAGCTCATGCAAGATGATGACAACCTCATTTATTGCAGGGTACGATAAATTTAATACTTTCAGGATTCTTTAAATTTCTAACTGTGACGTGGAGATCATAAAATGCTAAAGCTCTTTTGCTACCGTTTATATTTCTGAATTGGGAATCTGTTAATAATGTTAAATTGCGAAGAATTAAACTGCTTTATTCTTATAATACGAGTTTACAGTTTGTGTTTACCTTGAATTACCAAACAGCGCACTATGTGGCTGTTGTTTTTCCGCAAGAGCTTAAAAACACCCTTATCAAGCCAAATTAAAGCTCAAATATATCATATGCCAGATTATGTTGGGATAATTCTAATAATTTATTTATTGCGAGTACATTATTAGGGATACGCAATTATTTATTATCATATTGTGCAAGCTTAATTGCAGCAAAATATTTTATTAGCAATAATTAACTATTTGGCAATAACTACTCACATATGCTTAGAATATTATTTTGGTATCATGGAATAATAAAAGACGCGATAGCGAAAAATCGCCCTCACAGCCAAGCAGTCACTTATTGTTACCTGTTTCAACCCTTACATGGCTTTCCGAACTTCGGCGTAGTTGCTTAAGTTCAAAGTGTGTTTCCCAGTCACCCTTAATTTATGTAACTGAATTTGGATTGTCCCCTGGGTTAATGGCGCTTAACATCGATAGTTACTCTCCCTGCTACTGAAGTCACTTCTATTTTTAGCTCCTGCAGAATGGTCCTACCAATTTCTGTTTGATTAGAAATTCTGTTCACATTCCCGTTAGTTATATTATTTTGTATAGTAAGGAATTTTATAAAATTTTTATTGTACCGGGTGGCCATAAATATCTGAGATCCCGGTAGCCATGGAATTAGCTACTTATAAATGTTGGGTTAGTATTATATTTCAATTACAATAAGTATTGGTACCTACGTAATGTAATAAAATGCAATGAGACCAGGATAATGTGCCCCGGATTCTGCAGTTGAGCCTACGACTCGATTATAAAAATCTCCTGTTCTAACTCCATTACTTATTGCAACCTGTAATAATTTTTGACAGATAGGATTTTAGTTGTGATGACATTAATGACATTTAGTTTAGTTGGATTCATCACTTTAATAAAGCGGTGTTGATTCCAAAGGTAATGTGATATCAGATATTTATGACCACCCGGTATTAAGAGGAATTATTTACTGAATATAAACATTTGAAGAGTGTTTGTATTTTTTAAGCTATTAAAATGTAATTCATTTCCATCATTCTAAAATGTTTTGTGTGTCATATTTATCTCGTTATACGAACGTACGGAAAATACAGTTATGAATTTTTTATTCCTTAAAAGGTTTTTAATGTATTGTTTCTGTTTGGTAATGGTCCTATTTGAAGTGCTTGATAATTACAAACAAAATCTTGGTTTAGTGTATAATATTCTTCTTTCGATCGACATAGGTATTTTTTAAAAATATAATATTTTTAACAGATCCTTTTTTATATAATTTATAACGTATGGTTGATGTAAACAGGCTTGGTACATATGTACAACGTATGTTGTGCCCGCCTGCTTGTGTGTGTCACGTTTTCAACGCTATTTAACTGCAATGGCACAAAATTTACTGCTACAGGATGCTGTGCTTCTTTTCACCGCCATCTAGCGGCAGTGTCGTTAACTTTATTACTACAGAATGTTGTAACTGTTTTCCTCTGCTTTAGTTGCAATTCAATATGAAAATGCAAAAACTGTTTCAACTCGAATAAGGTGTCCTATGTGGTGGGCTAAAGTCATATAAATGTTTTTACTATTACGATTTAATAGATGTAAAACTTCTGCTTTATGGAATCAACCCATTTTTAGATAAGATTTCAAACTGCTTTTTTGCATTGGAAATAACTGTAAAAGCAGATAGTTTAGATTATTATTCGACATTATAACGTCTAGTTTTGGGGAAGTTAAATAACTGTCAAATTACCTGTTCGAAATAACAATTGATCAATGGAACTATTTGCCGCCATGCAATAAGCCAACCCTTTTCTAGTATTTATTATTTTGAATATGTTATTGTAGAAGATAGTATCTATAATTAATTATTGGTTATTATGGTTTGCCAATAGAAATACTTACAGCGCAGGTTGTCTCGAATTGCACAATAAATATAAAGCTGGCAAGGGTTTATATTCCATCGAATATGACATCTAAGGATACTAAAAAAAAAGAATAAATTTAAAAGATCATACATCGAGAAAGATTGTAAACCACGTAACCACGTATAATATAGGCAACCCATTCAACACTGTTGGCTACAATGTTTTAAAAACCCAATCTGACAGTAGCAGTGGCATGCCAAGTGTTAAGGGACTGACATAGGAAGCTTATTTTCATGCAACATTATATTAAATATTTTTTAAGGTAAATTTTAAAACTGAATCGCTCCAATTATAGCTTAAACTTGAAAAATCGCGATTACTCTTGCTGCAAATAATATATTTAATTGCTATTTAATTGTATATGTTCATACTATTCACTAGCAATCTGTATATTTTAGTAACAGCATTGGCATTTTGAAAATCTAGTTTGCAAATAACAAGGTGATTTTCTCAAAATTTTAATTTAACATATTAAAATCAAAAATTATAATTATTTAATTTATTTGTCACATGCTATATTTTGTTTACAATTTTTAATCAGCTTGTAGATTCACGCTGAAATAGTGTACCTAAAATGAACTAACCGAACTCTAATCCGGTTATCTGGATTATCGTACTTCACAAGGGCCTATTGCCCTTAAACAGAACACACAATGCCAGAATTAAATTTCAATAAATATTATGCATCATCAGCCGAGTTGAGCATAAAATGTTTTGTACTCGAACCAATTAATTTTACTTAGACTTTACATTAGAAAGAAAAGGGAAATTACTTAAATAAATATATCAGACAAATTACCTACATTAAATCTTATTTATCCAAAAAACCAAGTTATTTGGTTTAGAGTTAACACTTGCAGAGTATTTTAGCTACATGAAGAGACATTTCCGAAAAAGAATTGTGTGTTCTATTAATTACTACATCGATTTAATTATAAAATTGTTGTTTGTATTTTCACTGGCATAAAATGAAGATAAAAGTTATTTATATTGTTATGATATTGGCACAGGAGTTTAAAACTCAGATTAATAAGATTCAAAGAATACAGTATTAAAAAATACAAAGATGAATTTACATGTGAAATGGATATCAAAATTATTAAGATGTATTTAGAAAAGAAAGGAAATAGAATTTATAATTTAATTAAATGAAGCTAATTGAGAAACAGTAGGATTTTAACTTAATTTAATATCTGAAATGAAATTGAAAGTTAATGACAAATACTTTTTGGAAATATACTATTTAACATAGTAGGTATTACTCATATAAAAAAGCTTTAATAGTGTGTTGGACTGTAAAAAATAAGCTATATCGCTAAGGAGATAGTTTATTGATGAGAATAAAAAATTTTGATAACGAAAATGATGTAATACAATTTGTAACGTTTAAAATTAAGAAATAAACCCCTTCATAAAAGTTTTTAAATACATATTTGGCAAAATAAAAGGATTAAAATTGAAAACAAATTGGCGTGGCGAAGAAGAATAAAAACTAAAATGTTAAAAGAAAAAGATTACCAGACTAGATGGATGAAGATTAGAATGTGGTGAAAAAACCAATCTAATACAGTTATGATCTACAAAGGCAAATAAAAGTAAGGGAATGTGAATTGAGTTTATTGTGGAATTACATTGCACCGAATGAATTGGATAACAAGGAATGGTTTACAAAGGAGGTAGATTAAATCGACATCATTAGCAGAGTGAGAATATTTGTGGGGCTTGTCAAGTGACAGCTTGTGGCTTGCATCTGGTAAAGGTTTGTGGTGCTGGGTTGTAGCAGGCTTCATACGTGTGATTTGGTTGAGCATTAGAGTAAACACATCCACAGCTGAGGTCAATTTGGATGCATACTGTGGTGGAGGTGTAGATGCTAATTTAAAAAGGCGGGCTGTTTTTCATATGTTTCTGTGGCGAACTGGGTTCCTGTGTTGATTTGGATCCGGATTCTGGACATCTTAACAGTTGGTTGTGAGTTGAGGCATTCGCTTTGGATTTGAGTGGATCAGTTTTGTAGCGTGGTGAGTTGCAGAGCTGGATGTATTGGGTTTGGTAGAGGAGCGTGTTAAGTCCAATAAAAGGTAACAGAATACCGGTATTTAAAATAAGAACTGAAAGAAAATAAAGAGTGAAGTGAGTTAATTTTAATTAAGGAAGTACTTACGATTTGAGATTGTCGAATGACAAATGTAACGATGAAGTATTTATAATTGATTTTTCAAAACTAGTTTGAAGTGTCAGTTGTCATATAAAATAGGAACATCAAATTTCAGAATAGGTATAAGCAATCTAGATTATAAAGAATCCGACCTGATTTTCAGTCAAGTGTTTCTACTGAGGCTAGCAGTAAATAATTTTGATTATACATAATAACAATAGGGCAATTAAATTAATTAAAATTCAATTTAATATAAA
This sequence comes from Agriotes lineatus, assembly GCA_940337035.1. NCBI lineage: Eukaryota > Metazoa > Arthropoda > Insecta > Coleoptera > Elateridae > Agriotes > Agriotes lineatus. Next base: position 4,050 of record CALNHX010010757.1, on the reverse strand, counting down.
AATTTGATTGAAAATAAGCTAAAGTAAAGGTGTAAGTCAATTATAACGTAACATAAGTTGCGCTAATCACCTTGACAGTATATTAACTGCGACAAATGCTGGTTTTCTACACAAAGTACAACCGACCGCGTAGCGCAGTGGTAAGAGCGTCACGCTTGCAATAAGCGAGTCCTCAGTTCGAATCCATGACCAGGCGGAATTTTTTCGTAGTCCATTTGATTGCATTAGGGGTTCGATCACCATTCGGCGTCGGGATAGAATTAACAGCACTCTCCCCGGAAGACGAGTCCATGGGAAAGAGTAATCTGACCACACACAACACATGCTACACACATTAAAATTGGCGGGCGCAAATCCGGGACTTCTGGCCAAACAAGCCATACGATAAATAAATAAATATACGAATTTTACAAGTATATAGATTTTTAAATTCGCCTCAATCAACAATCATGCAAAACAAAATATATTCGGACGCTGTTTTAAAAAGATCTACGTTTTCTCTGAACAACATATCATAGCCGTTGTGATAGACATTCAAACACAAAATGACTAGCAAGCATTTATTAGTATGTACAGACATAATCAGATTAACTAAATTAAAACTATCCCTATATATAAATGTGTTTTATACCTTCGTCCCTGTCTGCGTCACATTTTAATCGTTACCGATCGGGCTCACTTCATCCGCAATAGGCTGTGTAGTTACCGCGTCCTTTATAACACAGCGATAAGCAAGTACGATAAGTGCGCCTTCTTGGGCGTGCCGTTAAAGCGTGTTAGCAATCGGATTCCGCTTGGGAGCACAGGTTCAAATCCCACCTAACGGGATGTTTGTTTTTGCGAATAAATGTAATTCGTGTTACAAAGTGTTTCTTTTTATAGTTTCAGTATTGTTAGACACAATAAAATGTTCTTACCTATTCTACACATAATTTTAAAAATACAAACAAATAGAGTAGTGCCACCTATGTGGCAGTAGATATAGAATTATCTACAACGTTGCTGTATAGTAATTGGAACTGATATTCTCTTTCGCCGTTACTGATTCTAGATTAGATTATTTAGTCGGTCTGTAGAATAAACAATTTTTATTGAGGTATTATTAGGACTCGCACTCAATATTAACAGTCGGGGAACCCTTTTTATCATTCTACTAATTACAGTCTTTCGTATTCACTGGTTTGATAGAAATAGTTGAATTTAAATCAAAATAGTTTTGCAGATTCGGTTGCCCCCTTTATCAATTTTTCTTTAAAGCAATTGTTTCTATAAATATTGAAAAAGTTAAGAAATTTTCACTGAAATTCTGAAATTGTTGCTTTATCATGAGAGGAGTCAATTACCCTGCAATTAGTGGTATGACTATCCGACGATTTAGTTGGGACTAAAACATATTTTGGTAGCACAGAACAAAAACAACATAATGACTACTTTTTCTTGAAGCAGAAAAGCTCTAAGCATTGCTGATTTTATCAGCTCTAGCGATAGACATCTCTCTCAATGAGTTTTATAATATTCGTTTTCTTCAGCCGAAATATTCTGACATTCCATTAAAGATCAAATCAAAGCCATTCAGGCGAACCGGTGGAGTGAGACGAATAGCATTTTGGAAAATGGGAACTTCGCATTTCCCAGAAACTGCGCCTCCATGCTGTATACATCCGGCACAAATTACTTATTGATTGATTGAACCATTAAAACATCTGCAACAAAGTTGCAGGGCACCGTCAAACTTCCGGAAGTTGCCAGACCTCACTAAACTAGATAAATTAGTGGAGCTTTAATCCCGTCCATTTTATAGTTTGGCTGGCACAAATCTTGCAGCTGGTGACACCGGCGGGAGTAGCTGAAAGCGCTTGATATTCATAGTCCTTCAACGGCAGGACTCACCTACATAACTTCCAAGTTCCTCCTCGAATTTCGCATTCTATAAAACCGGCAGGTCGGCGTAACTTCGTAAAAAGGAATGTACATTTTTCTGTGTTTATTACGGTCGTGCGCTCTATCGAAATATCAAGTTCAGCCGAGACCTTGTATCTCTCCTCTAATGAAAAATTGATGCGCCGCCAATTCCGCGAGTTTTCCTCGTCTTCCCACGTCGCGAGCGCCTGTATGATTTGTAACTCGGAAAAAACTGTCGGCCAGATAAAAAGTCCCATCGCCATGTTGTTTGTTGATTTGTTGGGGATGCGGAAACTTCCCGAGTTTCCAAGTGGGTCTTGTTCTTGGGCCATTTTAATTGCGAACCCAGTTTCAAACTACTTTTAGCTGCGTTCAAACACGGCGACCACCCTCATCTTAAAAATAAACAAACTCGTGCTCCAAGACACAGAGGTTTCTAATTCCAGTAACGAGTATCATCATATAATTTCTACATCAAGCTATTTCAACAACTTCAGAAGCTACTGTTAAGATTGACGTTATAGCGCCTCTTTAATATTATAATTGACTATAATGCAATGGTTTATTTTATATCAATTCTCTTTTGAAAATAAAAATTAAGCAACTCATTTACCTTTTAAATAAATTATGAATTATCAATGTTATTACATATAACTAGCTCAGGTAGAAACATTTACTCTTAGAAACTCAGGTGGATTCACGCATAATCAAGACTGTATTTAATTCCTGAAAAATTCGTATTTTTTGTTTAATGTAAAACCAAGATCGAAATTATGTGACAATTCAAACGTCTGTCACTGTCACTTTTAATTATGAAAGTACAATACCAATATCAAATACCTTTTCGTCACAATAATGATCATTTAACAAACACAAAATAGTAAGTAATCTCTATAATTACCTCAATTTACTCTTTATGTGTTTTACTTTCAGTTTATACTATAAATATCTGCAGATCTCACTGAACCTAAAATACTCTTTTGTCGGACCAAATCACCTCCAGCACACTCACAGGCGTCTCCTTATGTCCACACAAATCGTATAATGCATGCACCAGACCACTAGGAGCCGCTAGTAGGTACCTCTCGCAAACTCGACAAGACACCTCTGTAGGAGAAACGTCAATGCTGACCAAAAGCAACTGCCCTCCACGTCTTCTTTTTAAAAATCCACAAGCCTCTGGGTGTACAGTACTATGAAACTTAACCAGATACAAATCTCCACAAAAATTTCACTTTAAACAAACAGACTGGCAAAGCATAGTTCCAGTAGATAATATCCTTTTTTATTCAAACCACAAGATGTTCACTCTGCTACCAAACTTGATACAAATCACCTCCAGTAACACCAACCTCTGCTATCCAACTCACGTAATGTAATTAATTGATAAATAAAATTAGTTCTACACCCAAATCCAGTATTTCCTTCTGTAGATTATTGTTTATTAAATGGCACCCTCACCATATTAATGCTCTTCCATATATCCATTATTAATTAAATTCATTTCTATTCTCCTCGTTGATTTATTTATAATATACACCCTTCACATACCAAATTAGATGCAAACACCATTAATAAAAGGTTATATTTCGAATTTCTAGCCAGATACAGATTTTTACCTTTTTTCAGTCAAAATTATTTTGTACATAAAAATATTAATTATTATCTCCTTAATGATATTGTTTTCGCATATTTTTTCATTTGAACACTACCTAATATGTTATATTTATTTTATACACACTATATCAAATAATATTTATCGAATAGATATTTGAAATTTAATCCTTTACTTTATTTCAGATACTATTTCATTATTCTACCATAACCATTTTATAATAACTGTAATATTTTTTTAATGATAACCTCTTACTAAAACCATTACTCTACTTATTTATAAGTTAATAGTGTTTACAGTAAAAATTAAACAATTTCCTTTCTGAAACACAGATGAAGTTACTTTTTATTTCAAATATCAGGTTAAAGAACACTGATCATTGGTTGATTCTAGATTTAATTCTCCTGAAGATTTCTCTTAAAAACAAATATTTGTAATATGAAGAACTTGTTAAATACATTTAAATTCATCTTTCTGCCAAACGTATACCACATCATAATCATCAGATAAAATGACCACCTTCATAGAGAAAG
>CALNHX010010756.1:0-37604 GCA_940337035.1 Agriotes lineatus | reverse complement strand
GCAAAATACAGATTTGAAAACGAAGTCCTTCACAACAATTACAAATAATGCAGGCCCTGAAATGAGAACCTTGCGGCATATAATAGCTAACTTAATTAACGATACGTAACTGTTCGTTACGCATCCGCTACAGTATTACAGTTTATTTAATTGACTTTGTCTTGACCGTAGGAAAATCAGCACTAAACTAACATGTGAGCAAACGAAAATGAAATTAAGCTTGGCTTTGAAATATTTGTTTGTGTTGGTGGCTCTGTAAGTCTATGTCAAATTCGAGGTTAGCAGGTTAGGTTTTGCATCAGTCTATGTCAAAACTGACGCAAAACATAACCTGCTAACCTCGAATTTGACATAGACTTACAGAAACGGTTTTGTCCTTCCTAGATGCACCGTTTTTACCTATAGTATAAGTCTGGCAATTTTGAAAAATTCATCTCCGGTAGTTTTTGAAATATTTGCTATATTCCAGACTTTTTTTACACCCTGTATAAATGGATACTTATATTATAAAAGCCCAACGTCGTATCTGTCTGCATTCAGAATTGCACACAGCCTTTAAATATTCAGGCATACGCGCGGCGTTGTTTTATCAATCACTTACGTGCGAAAGTTGTAAGCAAGCATCTGTAATCAGATGCGCGTTATCGCAACCGGCGAGGACAGACTGCTCAATTGCGCCTAAGCGGAGGTGGCTCAAATTCAAGCATAATCTCTGTATCTCTGGATCAGCTTCTTCGCCGCTCGCCCCCCGCTGCAGTCTATAAACTGTCGAAAAGCTGAGTTGCTTCCATCTAGCTCCAATGCATGGCTCCATGAAAGTATGCAAACGCTATCGTATCTTATATTCATTAAATAAAAATTGCTCGTGCTTTCCTTAAGCTTGAAAATAAGAATGATGGCAAATAAGTGCAAAAAATGTTTCTTTCGGAATAAAAGAATTCTTAAATGACTGGTCTTGGCCAGGTTTTCTCCATTCCTTCATAATAAAACAACATATGGAAAACTAGACTGAGCATGTATTTAAAGCATCGCATCCACAAATCAATGTTTTTCTTGTATATGTCTGCAGAAAGATGTATAATAAAATTACAAGTTGCAACTTTACCGTGCTAGTTGAAATTTAATACCGGTGTAAGGGGGTCCAATTTTTTAAACCTTTTCTGCTAACAGTCGGATTTTAAATTTAATGCTGAGAGTATGTATTAGTTATGCTATTGTTCGCCATCTTTTGAATAAACTTGCACAAAACAACGGAAATCACTTCAGACAAATCTAACTGTTACCCATAGAATGTAAGATCATCCAAACACGATGCATAACAATACTAGAATGCTCTAATTAATCTTGCTACATTTGCAATTCATTTTCAACGCTAAAGCTTGCACAATATTTCTAAGAAGTAATGCTATCGGCGCGGCGGCCGAGGGACCGTCGACGTCGGATGCTACTATATCGACGATTCTGCAGCGGTCGCTTTTTCGCTCGTAATTCAGTGCCTGTTCGGGGCTCAGATTCGTAGAGCCCACATCTGTTCAGTGCATATTACGCTAAGAGCGAGCGCTCGATCTAGCACAGCTATCGGATACGAATACAACGGTAGAATAAATAATAAACTATATTGTTATTTTTAGAATCATTACTTTTTTGTAATGACAGATAGGCTCTTCACGGTTGGGAGGCTCGAGCCTCTAAGGAGCAGTCGCCCCTGCTTCAACAACATCGTCAATATGATTTATATTATTTTTATGTAGAATTTTAATGCGATTGGTTTTGGGCTTACTGTTTGATTGTTTTCGCAGTTTCTTATTTCTCGTTGCTTATGTATCGGTATTATTATGTTACTTCGTCATTCAACCGGTATCCTTTGTTTCTTCAATTTCTCTTTTCCCTTTTACGTGTTACTTAACTAAGTTTTGTAATCATGAAAAAATCACTTTCCGAGATTTCTTCAGATCTTCACAGTTTAGCTTCCTAATTTCTCAATTTCATCTGTCTGTCTGTCTGTCGGCGGTATAGCTATATAGCTTAAAAAGTATACTTACGGTCAAATATACAGGGTGTCAGGAAAGTCAACCGTGTCACTAGAGGACGCTATATGAAGTCGAAAAGTCCTAATCCATTAGGACAATTCTTGGTTCTCTGAGTAATTTTTTTCATCCTATGTTCAAACTCTTCACATGGCCTTTGTTTTGCATTCATTATTATTTGTTCAATCTCCATTCCAGCAACTTGATACCGGGTGACCATAAATGGTTCTGATTTTTTTTTTCTTAGGTTGGCGCTGTTTATGTTGGTGGCACTGTAAGTCTATATCAAATTCGAGTATAGTCTTGTTTTTTTTTGTTTATACGTTTTGCATTTATTTTTTATCCTTTAGTTGTATTTCTAATGTCCATTGTCTGCTTACGGGCGAGTTAGCGATCTTTTTGATACTCCGCAACTCTCCTTTGCTGCTCCAAGTGTGTTCTCATTGAGACAGTTCCATTTATTTTCCATTCCTCTTCTATTTGCCCTTTTTCTATTTGTTTCTTTAATTTATTTTGGTATATCCTCTTCATTTCTTCATCTTTTAGCTTTTTCATTTTTCCTTTATTTATTTACTTTCATTTGACTTCTTTTGTGTTTTCTACATTTGTTATAATTTTCATCTGAACCAAGTAATTGTCACTATCTATTGTGCATGTTTTCTTACTTTACATATTTTATTATCTGCTAGTTTTTTTTTACTATAAAGTAGTCTGTGATCGACTTTTCGTTTCTAGGATGGACTTCTCTTGCTTTTTCTTCTTTTTTGCGTTAGTCGTTTGCTCCATAAGCTATCAATAGTATAAACATTTTTATCATCTATTTTTGCCTAAACTGCTAGTTTTATTTTGTTTTCACTTCTTATGGTTTGTATTTTTCTGGTTTTACCATTAGTCCTACACCTTCAGCTCGTCTTTAATTTCCTCTATTCCCTGGCCTTTCTTTTTATTTCAGTTATTCATAGTTAATCTAAATTTTGTAATTTCATCTCATAAATTATTTCGTCTTCTTTCCCGTTTATAATATTTCTTACGTTTCCCTGTCTTAATTCCATTGTATTATTTTTTCACTTAGTTGTTTGTCTTGATTATTGTCGTTATCCTATCCTTTTTCTTTGCCCTGTTCTTCATCACAAATCCATCCTTTTTACAATTGATTAGTTTTTTGGCACATCTTTTTTTAGTATCTCGTTATTTTTGTCCCCTCTCCATTCTACTACCTCAATCGTTAATCTGCTGTACCCGATTTTAAAGGCTTTCCCACTGTTCTTTTGTTCTCTTTTATTTATTTCTTCTTGCATATGTCTTTCTTTGCTAGGTCGTGATTCATGTAATTTTATTAGTTTTTTTAGTAGGGGTTTGTTTTGCATATAGTTTCGGTTAAATATATACAGGGTGAACACTTAAAAAAATAACATGTTTGTTTTTGCTTTAACGCAGGAATAGCTAACAGTAGTAATTTGCACAAAGCTAAGATTTTTACCCTTGATGAGAATGGTACTTGACAGATACAGGGTGAACATCGTAAAATGGACAGAAATGTACAGCGGTCAAAACGCATCCTTTATAATATGGCCAAAAGCGAATCCAACTGCTGTTCTGATGTGGCATAGCGGTTAGAGCGGCGGAGTAGAAATTAGTAATATTTCGCCTGGTTAGCGCCTTGGAGGAGCGCGAGTTCGAATCCCAGCGACTGCAATGTTAAATCGTTTGCATTTGATTTATACTTTATACTTTTTTTTGCACTGCATGCACCAGCCTAAAATTTAACGTCGTAGATGCGTTCAGTTTGTTAAAAAATCTCCGTTACGAGATGTTAAAATTTAGTAGAATAGACGTGAATGCTCTTTCAATTAAAAAAAAATGCAAAATGTATCAAAAATCGATTGCCTTGTTTTCTTTCCTCATGCATCTCACTGTAACATCAAGCCTTAAACTTTGGAGGCACACAACTTTGTTTAAAATAAAAATTATTTTCGCAAACTAATCTGGCGCGGTCCACCGAAAAAAGTTATTAATGTGTAGTTGTGCGTACGGCACAGTTTTCTACTATTTACAAATATTAAAATAATAGAAATACAAACGGTAGAGCGTGTTAATGTGGTCAACTTTTATCTGTTCAAAATTTACTAAGCGCCAACACAGATGCGCTTAAAAATGCGATCTTTTCGCCCGTCAAACGCCACTTATGTCAGAACCGTTCGTTTCTATGGATCGTGTGACAAGTTTGACTTTAAATTAACTGCGAGTATTTTAAAAATACAGGCACTGCGCGTCATTTTTGGGGATTTGTGGCAAAAATTGTCCCGTGAATTAAAAAATTCTTGTGCTATGTACATGGTTGTGAGTAGTTCAGAATTTAGGGATTTTAGCTTAGTTTGTCTGTAAATGTGATATTGTTAGTGATAATACTTTTTTTTAACTCCACTAAGCTTGAGCTCTTGTTTCACCAAACCTCAGGTTGCAAGGCAATATTAATTGAGTGCCTTGTTTCAGTATGGCTCCAGTCTCCAGCGCAAGCCGACAGACTCCACCAGAAAGCTTCTCACGAACCACTATGTCTTGTTTAGGTCCACCGGGCTTTCCTAAGGGCACGTCGGGCTCCCTACCTCTTAAGATACCATCGCACACTTCCCCAGAACCAAATACTGTGGACACTTTCATTAGTGATCTATTACAGGTATGCATACAATCTATTTTTCTGTTCACTGCTTCATATAGTATAGTGCCAAATTTGAGTATATAGGGTGTTTCAGAACCAATACTCAACTTCATATGGTAAATTATTTTTAACCAAGTCAGAAGATGAGGTTGATAAACAATACATTAATGGAAATTGTTGGATTCCATGTTACAATAAATCAAATTTGAGGTTAAGCTGCTCAGACACTTCTTACTATAAAAGCTGTCAACTTCAAAATATTCTAGATATTTTAATGTGTGCCAAAAAAAATTACAAATTTTTCACTTTTTTTGTAAATTATTTATACGCAAATTTATGCTGCGCCAAAATTAAAATTTTTGATACATAAGAGTAACCTGCATGGTTGCCTGACTCAGACTTGTGCTTTGGTAGTCAAGTTCTTGATTCTGTCATAAGTTCGATATCCAGTCCCAGTGAGGTTACAAAATGCTGATAAAAATCTGCAGAGAAGAGATGTAAAACTGTGAATTCCATCTTACTATGATGTGTAGCATGTAAAAGATTCTTTGCTAGGGTTGTATCACAAAAATTCTACAACTCTGACCAAACAACCATAGCAGCATGTGTCTGAGTTACTTGGTATTTCGAATGACTAAATCTTGTCCATAAAAAAAAACAATAATATCAACCTGCATTGTTTGAATAGCAGTTGTAGTCAGATACAAGACTATTACAAAGCTCTTTTTTAAATTGAGAATCATTGTTCATGAAGTTTGAAGGAAAACGAAGGCGTCATATAAGACACCAATCCAAATCAAAAACACAATCACAGTGTCAAGTATTTGAGAAATCAAGTTATTTAATACCAAAGACAAAATATTGGAAAATTAGTATTATCACTACATATGCATCATCAGAAGATGCTGATGAGAATGGGAAGTAGAAAGGAATGATGATATACTAATTTTGACATTAAGATTCTAATGGGATACTTGCATGCGAAAATAATATGAGAAGACAATTGGAAAATTACTAATTAGATTTACAGCAGAAAGTGGGATAGTTATAGAAAATAGTAAATCAGATTAGTCACTTATTGATCGAAGGCATTCGCACATTATCAATCAGTCTCGAGGAGCAGAAATAAATAGTGACCATTTTTGTGTGCATGTTCTCTTACAACAGATCCCAATGAAATAAAGCAAGAAAACAGAAGAAACTTCCAGAAAAAATATACAAACCCTAAAGAAAGATGAAGTAAGACATCTCTACGTAGAAAAAAAGTAGGTTTTCAAGCAGAAAAAGGGGAGATTGAAAAAGAAACAAACGATTAAGGTATTTTTTTTCAGATACCAAAGTGAAATGCGAAATTAAAACAAAAGAATTGGTTTGGTAACATCAGCATCAACTTTTTTCTATTCATAATTCCTCGATTGTTACATAAAGTATTTTTGCCTTTTGACTGAATTGTATCGACATTACATCATCCTGTTGCCATCTACTTCTAGATGAAGACCTCTTCCATACTCTTTCATTTTCCTCTGTCTCTAGTCTTCCTCAGTCAGTCTCCCTGCAAACTCGCATGTATCATCTTACCATTTCAAGGCGCGTCTTCCTACACTTCGACAGCTTGTTCTTGGTTCCCGTTGCATTACCCTATTGGTCTATCTCTCTTGCTTCTGCCTTCCAATATGGCCTGCTGCCCATCACAATTTCATTGCAGCAATACGTTGTGTCACATCTGGTATTCAGTCTTTCAGGCTAATGCTTAGCATCACTCTTTCCATTGTTTGTTGACATAATTTGTTTTGTCTAGTTTTTGTTAGTATAGCTGTTTCCATACTGTAGGTCAATGTAGGGAGAAGTACACATGCATTATAGATCATTATTTTAAGATTAATGGGTTTTGAGGGTTGCTTAGAATATAGTTGAGTTTGCTAAATGCCACGCAAGTTGTTTGGTTCTTTTTCCTCAGTTTAATGTTTTTCCCAAAGATACATATTCTTGCATTTGTTCAATAGTGTTGTCTATTATGGCTTGTATATTGCCTTGGCTCAGGATCTTGGTTGTTGGAGATTAATCTTTAATCCTACCGATTTTGAAGTTTCACGTAGATATTTTAACATTCTTTTTATCTCTTCTGCATCTTTACATATGGGGACCACATCATCAGCAAATTGGAGATGGTTTAAATGTATTCCATTGATATTAGTATCCATCATATACCATGACAGTGATTTAAACATGTCTTCCAAAGCAAGGGTAAAAAGCTTCAACGATATTGCATCTCCTTATCTGACTCCCTTATTTATTTGGATCCCTTCTACTTTGCTGATGTGTGTGTACTTGGTTGTATCTCTCTTTAGGAATTTCTTTTGGTCGATAAGTGGTTGTGTTTGAGGGCTAATTTTTTTCATTTTCTTTATACTCCGACTAAATGTTCTTTGTGGCCACTTGAGTGCTTTTAGTAATTTTTGATAATGGTTTGATATTTATCTTGTTTTTCCTGTAGGTTTGCTTTTGTTAGGATTGTATTCATTTTCGGAAGTTTTATTCTTTCTATTTGGTGTTCAAAATTACTCAACTCTTATCACATGTTTTTCGAGAATGTGATATTATAGTCAGTACCATTTAGGTTTTTTCTTGAAGAAGGTGTTCACACAGTATAAGCCTTCACTTTGTTGAAAATCTAGTAATCCCTGTCCCCTTTTGTTTCTGCCACCTAGGTCAAAGTTTCCGTTTTTGACAGTGATGACAAAGTATGTTGCTTTTTCTTTTCTGTTAGCAACGCTAATGTCTTCGTATGTTGTTCAATTTCTTGCTGAATTGTATTCCTGCATTATAGTGACAAAGATCACTTTCTTGTGAAATTCTTCTGTGTGGAATTCTTCTTTAATATCTGTTTGATTGTTAAGATCTGTGATGACTCCATTTGATATCTGTTTTAGTGTACTAGCTATTAATTTCGTCATAATTTTGTAGGTTTAATCCAACAAAATTATTCTTGTGCAGTTTTTTATATACCTATAAAGTCCACGTTCCACCTTGCATGCATTGTGAACCTTATTAGGGGGTGCCTATATCTAATGAAGCAATTCTTAGTCACAATTTCTTAACTGTGCTGATAATACCCCATCTTATGTTTTTTAGCTGTATTGCTATTTGTTCTACTTCCACATACATAGCAATCTATATTTCCTCCTGTGTTGCTCCTGGTTAAACTTGTGGCTGAGCTGTGCTAGTGTTATGTGATTGGTCTCCATGTAAAAACTAGTTTCCCTCGTAGTAAAATCATATTTTGCCCTGCACCACTTTGCTGGTGAACCCTTCTTTTGTGTTACCCATTTTGTTTTATAGAATAGTGTAATTTATTTCTCATTGTATTGATTTTCAGTATTTTAACTTTTCCATCCCAAACAACCTTTTCTTGTTTGCATGTTTGCACATCTCTTTGGAATTTCTCTCATCTCTTCATACTTGATTTTTGACTCGAGCATTTTTTTACCAGCATTACCTTCTGTGTGACGTAATTTTCGCCATACTTATTTCTTCTTCTATTTTTATTTATCATTACAACAGACAAAGACATTTTGGTTTTATTCGTGATACAGTATTGCATGCGTTTCCCCGTCTACATTTGTACTAAATTTTAATAAAAACTCTTGATATCACATAGATGATAAGTTTTATCAATATACGGATGGGGCCACAATTATATACAGGGAGTTTATTATAACGCGCAATATGTAAATGCGTTTATTTTAAAATACAATATGTAAACGTTACTGAGTATGTAAAAACATAATATATTCTACGGAGGAAGGAATTCTGTTGATCAAATGGTATAAAGGCTTCAGTTTACCGCAAGTATATGGGTTATTACATGCCCTGTTGTTCTTTCTGATGCTTCTTTTTCAATAAATTTATGGTTCATATATTGCATTTTAAAATAAACACAGTTACACATGACGTGGCGTACCCTTAGAAACCAATAGTAACAATCAAGTTCTCATGGAAACCGAAATACCACATGAGATAACATGAACAAGAAAATTGAATGCTTGAGTAAGAAAGAGATAACCATACGAAAAAATTATTTTAGTAGGCATGATTAATTGACATATGTCATAATTACGATAAGCGTCAAGCCTACTCGAATATTTGCTTCTATGTTTATCTTTTTCTTACTCAAACAATACGTGTTATTTTCTTGTTCATGTTATCTCATTGCTGTTATATATAATTGTGGCCCCATCGGTACTATGGGAATTAAAGCAATTAAAGTGAACCGTATAATAACGTAGTATAGTGCTAAACTGTATTTTTTGTCTAGTTTTCAAATTGCTAAGTTGCGTCTGAATGAAGAATATTTGCTTGTAAGTTGTTCCATGGATGTAAAATTCTCACATATAATCTCATAAGAGCATTAAATTCTTTCCGGATTTTTTTTTTGATCCAAATTAGGACGTTATTGGAATGCACGAAAAATAATTTCCGGATATGAATTAATGCTCGAATGCAGATTCGGTAAGAAAATCGTAATGACACAAACCCTCACAGTTAAGGTTGGTCTACCTACAAAAAATTAAGAGTTGGGACATTGGATCCACAAATCAAGGATCACATGATTCAGCAATAATATATTTCATTTTTTTTATTTGAAAGACAGACAAAATGACATTAACTGACATGCCAAATCACAGAATGCATTCATTTAGAAATCTGAGGCAACGTGCAAGAAAAATAATATTTATGTGAAATTATTAAAACTATTAAAAATTTGCCGGCTAAATTTAGTTAGTTTCTGAAGACGTGAACAGCGGTTAGAAATAAGCAGGTATTTAAATCTTGTGTTATGAAAAACCCCTGCTTATAATCTTAGGTGTGGAATAAGATGTTTAGTGGCAGCTGTAAATCTAGAATGAATACGAATTTAATGCTCGACAAATAATGTTGAATTTGAGGCGACGTAATTCAACCTCCCCAGAGGAAAATTTTCTTTTTGTACTGATTAACACTGGCCTGAATAATCTGCCGTTTGATGCTTTCACTATCGATTAGTTCATTTTCTCTTATTTCAGAATGTTCGCATTTATATAAATCTGGTTGCCAAAAATTGAATAATGTTGGTATAGCATAATATTTCCGTATCGTTTTTCCATGTTTAATCAACCACTGATCATCCACAAAATGTTCATTGCATAAACGGCGTGTTGCCTTAAAATCCTTAATTTTGATATTATTTACCCAGACACATTTTATTTTCTCGTTCCTCAGAAAACGACGCAAAGGTTATTCTAGATCTATTCGATTTTTACAATTAATTGCTGAACAACCAGCCATTGCAGAATATTTTTTATGTTTTGACAAATTAAAAATATTTGGTAAGTATTTGTCACAACTGTCACAAAATGTGGTTACAAAATCTTGCCCATGGGTATGCATGATCTGCATAAAATTTAAATTCAAAAAAAGTAAGGTACTCCATGATTTGTGGATCCAAAGTGAGCGCCTACATGTCCCAACTCTTTATATATAGGGACTCTACAAAAAATTCCCAAGAAATTTTGTTGTTGTCTTGGTTACGGCTCGTGAACCAATTTTTCTATTGGTCATTAATGAGTGTCGTACGATTTTCTTGAATAAAATTTCCTTAAAGGGATTCTTGTTGAACTGTCTCTTGGTCAATTTGTATTCGTGTCCTCTCGGATGAACATTCTTGTTTAGATGGTATTGAGGAAAATTACCATAACCACGAGTTATCTTGAACGTTTCCATGAAATCTCCTCATAGTCTGCGCTATTCCAGAGAGAATATAATTCGTGTATCACGTGATGCTATTTCAACCAATGAGGTGCATGCAAATGCCAAGTTACACATTATCACAGCGGTAGTAATTTATTTTCGTAATTGTTTTTACTGGTGATCATAAATAGTTGTGATTTTTGTCAGGTTGGCACTGTTAATGTTGGTTACCCTGCTGTCAATTTTAAGTCTATGTCAAATTCGAGGTTAGCAGGTTAGGTTTTCTGTCAGTTTTGACACAAACAGACACAAAACCTGCTAACCTCGAATTTGACATAGACTTAAAATTGACAGCAGCGTAACCAACATCAACAGTGCCAACGTAAGAAAAAAATAAATACTATTTGATATTTTACATTTCATTCAATATATTCTCTTTCCAAATATAATTCGTGTAATGATTAATGATCAATGATCTTTTACTTGTGAAATAGTATTGAGAAATGAACTTATATTACTCCTGTTGTCTTATCTGTGTACCGTAAATTGCCTACGCAACCACGATGAGGAGTGGATGAATAAGAGCTCGGCTTTAATCCTTTCTCACCACCAAATGGGTGGAGCAAATGTGTACAAAACTAATTTTAAAGCAATTTAAAATATATTTTTATAAATTGAGAGCTTTTTCAAGAAAATAATGCAAAAAAAACGTTGTTGTTATCTAAATAAATAAATAATACTAATTATTACTAATGTTGTTCGTTAGGATGCGCAGGAGACATTTACCGCATTCTTAGAAGTTATTAAAGGATTCATAATATTTTGCTCACGCTTTAAGAATTATAATCAAAATACATTTCATTAGTCATCAGCCATATAATACATTTTCTACATTTGTTCTTATCTAATGCACCTCTGATGAGTCAGCCTGCAGTTAGTAACATGAAGGAAATTTACTACGCCAGTCAGTAGTGGGATGTCTTCCATATTGTTGAGTGCCCTTTTCATTGTGCACTAAAAGATATTGTGTTTGTAGTGACTACCATCGAGTACCATAAATTCAGAAGAAAACATTTATTGTCAAGCATATGAGTGGTTAGATAAGGTGTACAAAAGTGTGTAGAAACTGTTGTGAGTAACCTAATTGTCTAATAACGGATAATATTCGAGTAATTACAGTGTAAAAATTTCAGTGCTAATAAACAGTAGGTAGTGTACACTCAGCTAAATAGAGTAAATGCAAGAATCTGCAGTAAAGCAAAGTAGAGAAGAAACGAGAGAACCAGAAGGTAATATGGAGGAAATTAAAAAAATGGTGCAGACGTTACAATCAATAATACGGGAAATAAAAACTGAGCTAAAAATCAAAAAAGATAAACGGGAGGCGGAATGGAAGGAGCTAAATAAACGCATTGAAGCATTGGAATCGAGAATGGAAAAGCAAGATAGAGAAAAGAAGAGAAACAACATTATAATCAAAGGCGTATCCGTGAAAAAGGGTGAGGAAGTACAAGAAGTTGAAAAATTTTTGGAAAATGAGTTAAACATTAACATAAAAGTGAAAAACGCTTGGCGTTTGTATAATAAAAGTAATATGGCAATGGTAGTAGTAGAGATGAATTCCTTTGATGATAAAAAAAAAGTATTGAAACAAAAGAGTAAGCTAAGAGGAAAGTCATTGTATATTGAACACGACCTAACAAAGGAGCAGAGGGAAGTCCAATTTGAAATTAGACGTATGGCTAAAGTTGAAAAAGCGAGAAATGCTTATCGCAAGCTATTTGTGAAACGAGGTGTAGTTTCAAAAAACTAAGTAAAACTACAGTAGGACAGAAGCAAATGAAGACGTTTATGGCATCGATAAGGGTAAACGATACGGTAAATGAAAATATGAATCAAATCTTTAATTTAAATAAGTATGTGATTAGAAATAATTATATAAAAAAGAGTACAACAGATAAACGGCAAAGTGGTATGTGTAAGATTGCTACGTGGAACATTAGGGCCAGTAGGGGTACAATCATAAAGAAAAAATTGAAAGAAATAATGGAGCTGGTGTGGGATGTATCTTGGATAAGCAAACAGTTAAACTTTTAGTTGATTGGAAATTTGTAACTAAAAGGTTAATGACTATAAAAATTAAAATTGATGCTACTGATAACACAACAGTAATTATAGCTTGCGGGCGTACAAGCGTACAAGAACAATTCAACTTTTTATGCTGGCAATAGTTTACACAGAGTTAGGGACTTATTCTCGATACAATTTCAAGATAGCCCCATTCCAACAATTGCGACAATACAAACTTATGTGCAGAGATGCGAAATGACGGGAAGTGTAGCAGCTAAAGAAAGCAAAGGTAAATAATTAAGTTTATACAGTGTATGTGTTTATTGATACTATTTAAATGTACAATATTGTAGGTAATCGAGAAAGTCGAAATGATGATTTAGAGGAAAGGGTTCTGGCATTAATACAACTAAATCCAAATCTAAGTGCAAGATCAGTAGCTTGTGCGTGCAATGTTAAACATGGATCGGTATTAAAAATACTTAAGAAGCATAAAAAGTTTTAATAATGAACACCCTTTCCTCGTTAGAGTAAATTGCATCCATTTTAAGCGACACAGTTATTATATGAGTTGTCAACAGACAGCTTTTGTTTTTTAACAAGCGTGGCCACTCATATTTGGGAAGCGTGGCCGCTATTTGCGAATATCTAAGTTTTAAAATTAATATTTTTATGCACAATTAGCATTATCCAATAAATTTTTAATACTAAATGACGCGGAAAATTATTCTCTTTAATTTAGTACCACTACCATTTTTCTCCATAAAAATGGTGAGCAGGAATATGCATAATTGTGATAAGCCATGTAAATTGCCTATGTTCAGAGGTATGACCAACCACCCGGTATATCTACCTCGCATGAAACCGGTACAATTATATACAAATATATACAGGGTGAGCACCTTAAAAAAAAATAAATTTTGTTTATTTTTGGTTTAATTTTGAAATAGAAGGAAGTAATAACTTTCACATAGGTCAGGCTTTACATTTGCCGAAAATGAGACTCAACCGATACAGGAGTGTAAAAACGTTTCAACAATAACACCGTTCTGTTCAAGAGAGGTGCACGCCGGACTTATTTCGAAGAGGCTCGGTGGCGTAGTTGGATTTATCGAGCAGATACGATCTCTACGCAAGGTGCAGATCGCTCTGCAGATGCGGCGGGTTCAAACCCCAGCAGGATACATTTTTTATATTTGAAAATGTATTTAATTTATTAGAAACGTGAAGATATTTTTACTCCTAACTTAATTTGATCTTTTAAATTATTTATTGTCACAATGTCGACGAGGAAAGTTCTGGGTAAAGCCTTTTACAGATTTTTTAGATGTAATAAGTTTTCCCTTAACTGGTTAGCAAACTCCTTGTTTCACTATTTTTTAGTAGCTCTACCTGCCCTTTTTTTCTTTTGTTTTCAATTTTCTTTTGGTTTATGACACCACTATTACTATTGCTCCTACTAAATAGTGGTTTGATACTATTTCTGCTCCTTTTCGACTTTTAATGTCTATTATATTTTGGTGGTTTGCTTCTACTAATAAGGTAATGAGTGGTCAATTTGATTCAGTATTCTGCCATTCGGGTGTTTCCAGACACCCTTATACAGGGTGTTTCGTATCCTTACGTTCAAATTTTGGGAGCATAAAACAGACTTAATTCTAAGACTAAAAAACACAAAAGTGGTAGGTCGATCTTTATTCGTTCTGAAGTTACAGACTTTTGAAATTATAAACCACAATCAGATTTCAGTTCATAAATTAAACAAAAACTTAATTTTTTAATTAATGATATTTTCAAAATGCCCCTCACCTTGCTGAATACAAGTTTGTGCTCTCGTGACGATGGATGAAGTGGCATTTTAAACAAACGTTTCCAAACAATAACACAGTAACTCACTTCAAACTAAAGTTAAAATTAATATTCAGACTTGCTATTCTTAAAGACTTTTATCTGAATGACGTTTTGGTGGTGTAGTTGATTGTTCCACAGCAACCTGGATTTTATGATTTTAATGATAAAGTTTTAGTTTGGTTTGTGAACTTAAATCTGATTGTGGTTTATAATTTCAAAAGTCTGCAACTTCAGAATGAATAAAGATCGACCTACCACTTTTGTGTTTTTTAGCCTCAGAATTAAGTCTATTTTATGCTCCCAAAATTTGAATATAACGATACGAAACACCCTGTATATTTTCTTATTCATATTTGGCCATTGCTGTTGGTTATATTTCCATATTACTGTGTGATTTCTTTATTTTTTTCCTATTTTTGCATTGAAATCTCCAATTATCAATTTGATGTCATACTTTGCATTTGTTTCATAAAGTCGCTCAAGTTCCTCGTAAAATCTATCTTTGTTCTCATCATCTGCCTCCTGTGTAAGAGCATTAATTACACTAATCTTTCTATGTGCCCCTCTTATACTGATGTACGTAATTCTTTCATTTACTGTGTTGGTTGATTATGTTACATTTATTCTTGTGAATAATGTGGAGTAAGTTTTTGAATGATTAATCTGGTAAAGCGATTGATTGGATTTCCTAGCTATTATTTTCATATGGACACCCTATTTAAGATTGTTGGATATGTTTATCCCAAGGTCAGATTGAAGACTTACTATTGTATGTGAGGATTTGACTTGCCAATATGTACGACTGAGCATTTCAGTGAATCTACAGTTACCAGCCAATCCCTTGACCAGGATGT
Organism: Agriotes lineatus; assembly: GCA_940337035.1. NCBI lineage: Eukaryota > Metazoa > Arthropoda > Insecta > Coleoptera > Elateridae > Agriotes > Agriotes lineatus. The sequence continues at coordinate 22,416 of CALNHX010010756.1, read as the reverse complement.
CATTTTTATGAAGGTCATTTTGCAAGTTTTGTGAGGTAGAATCTCTTTAGTATTTTGCATCGGCAAACCACTCATTTAGAAAGTTCATCAGCTTGCACAGGTCAGTGATATACAAAAAGAAGTGGCCCCAGGACGTAACCCTGAGGTCTCCGCTGATAGATAACTCTTTCATTTGATAATAAGTTGTTGCCAACTCTAACACAGTAAGTTATGTTTTTCAAGAAAGATGTTCGAGTTTGTGAATAGTCTTCAGTGGAACTTGGCTTTTTCAAAATCAAGATAAATAGTTAATGTTAATGGAAGTACAGTCATCATAGAATTTCATCTAGTCACCCAAGCACATTCGCAGTTTTGTTTTAGCTGATCTTCCGGGTATGAATCCATGTTGATTTGTTCCAAAGACTTTGTTTCTCATACCTAATTTTCATCTCTGTATAATTGTATGATTATGTGATTGAGGGAAGAATTCACTTCTGATAATCAGCTCTATAATAGTTTCGGAGTTTTAAGTTTGGGAGTTCTCCGAGAGATTAGAAAATAAATTGAATAGATAGTTGTTAGTAGAGATCAGTAATCTGATTATACAATGTAAGGTTAGTGACCAATGTATGTTACAAGGTTATTTGTATTTCGAAGTATTAAATCAAGGGGTGATTCAGAATTTTTCGCTCTGTATTTAGCGGATTCTTTTATCAATTGTGTAATGTTACCGTTGGAGTGGAATTTAGATATTTTCTTTTCTGGACTGGTGGTATTCTTTTCCAGTCGATCATTGGATAGTTGAAGCCACCATAAACCAAAATATTGGGAATATCTGAAGCTAGTAGCATTATTTTGATTATTTTATTCGTAGAGATTTCAACCAATCAAAAGGCTGGATTTAGTTAAGTTATCTTGTATAATTTCGATTATACAAAATCGATTATACTATAGTAACTTCACTAGGCAACGCAATACATAACTTTTGTCTACTTGATGTTATTTTCATGGAGATGACTTTCAGCTAGGTTAATTCAAACAAATCGAGCTGCCAATAAAATATTTATTTGTTCCTAATATTAAAATTTACTCACAAAATAATCAAATCGAATACAATGCGTACTTCGAACAGGTTATACGTCTCAAACTTCCTGCACAATAACAAATCGTGTCAGTTTGACAGAATAATCCTCTCGCTGACGCGGTCGGACTATTTAACCTGTCAAACTGACACTCTTTTATTATTGTGCAACAAGTTATCGACATATAACCCGATAATATCGAAGTACTTATAGTATTACTTCTGATTATATTAGAATTGACTTTGAAGTATTGGGTGGTCGGTATGTCACTCCCAGTAATAAAGTTGTAAAATATATTTTAAAAATCAGCCAAAATGTTTCATCAGTTATATAATTCTCAATAGACTCCACATGACTGGTTGTTACTGTCATTATTGCACCTATCCAGATTATTCTCTTTCTCCTTGCTCAAGGAACCTCTTGAACCAATCTTTGTTTGAGGCACAAGTGATCTGAATTTTTTTCAGAAATATATATTACAACTTTATAGTAATCTTTATGCAGGCAAAATAAAATGTAGGTGGTATAGCCTGAAAAAATTTGATAAATGCAGTTCTATTCTGTTTCAGGCTGTGACAGGTGACGACGTTCCAATATGTTCAAGCTGTGAGGAAGGCACATCTGCGTCGTCTCGCTGCCGCGATTGCAGCGAGCTACTCTGTGATCCGTGCGTGCGGGCGCACCAGCGAGTGCGAATAACCAAAGATCACAGGATCGTCAAGTTTGCCAAGGACGTCACAAACATCCCAGACTCGCTTGGCTCGGTGGGTTCATCACAGGTATGGGACAATGTTAACCACCTTCTGCCCAAAACTCAATACCTTTTTCCAGGCAAGTAACAGCCCGTGCAGCTCTGGCATGGGTACCACCACTAACTTCTGTGACCTGCAGCACGAGCCCAGACTGTACTGCGAGACGTGCCTGTCCGCCGTGTGCACCGACTGCACTCTGATCGATCACACCGACCACCAGCTCATCTACATCCAAGATGCAATTGAAGCTGCCAGAGCAAACACAGTCAAACTCAGTGCAGAAGCTAGAGGTGCCTTAGCTGCCGTCCGGGAGGCCATCGACAACGTGCAGCGCAGATCTGAAGCGGTGGAGGTGCGCACTCACCAGGCGGCTGTGGATGTCCGCAATGTAACTAAGAGGTATGTACTTATTTGACCTCGTTTGTTTTGTAATTAACAATAATTACTAACAACCAATCATTTCATACTTTGCCTACTTTCTTATTGGTTCTTCTGCAAGTGTGTTGTTTTACTTCACCATATATTTGTTCTTAACATTTTCGCTTGTTAATACCTAGGTTCCTCATGAAAAAGTAACTATTGCTCTTACTGTAGTCTTAATGCAGTCTCACTTTTACATTTCTGAATATGTTTTGGTTCCTAAGAATTTTTTCTGAGATTTTGCACTGCTCATATCTTAGGTGATTCTTCTTTCTATTTTTTTTTATTAATTCCTTTGCCCGTATTGATTTCATATTCTAGATACATCATGTTACCCACCATTTCAAAATTGGCTTTCCTTTTGCCTGTACCTATAATGTTCTCATTTCTCGTTTTATTTTTGGTTAAGTTGATTTATATATATTTTTTTAATTAATTTGTACTCTTATTTTGCTTGCTTCTACACTCAGACTGAACTGTTTTCTTTTTAGTTCCTCACTTGTTCTAGCACTGATGTGTTTCTCAAGATATTTATCTTCTCTTCTTAATCTGTTACGTTTTATGGCAGTTTCATTAGTAATATCCCTAGTGCATGATGCCAAATTGTCGATAGAATTTTGCAGACTATTTCCCTCGCACACTTTAAGCCAATAAAATCTTATTTCAGATCTATTACCCAGAGAGCTTGATTAACGTAATCGCTGTCTTTCAGACACATTTATTATAAATTCCTTAAAAGAAACTGATTTTGATTTTTATTTAAGCTAAATGAGAGTGACAAATTATTACTCTACAGTTCTTGTTATATATGTCACAGTTAGAACCCTAATTTACTAGACAAAACTAGTTCCAACAAGGCACTTTTGCCGATACTAAAGTATCGTCTGATCGAATAAATTTCACATCTAGTGTGCTGTGATTCATGGTATACATTTGGCAGCACTGAAGGGGATTGTCAGTCTATGTCAAATTCTAGGTTAGTAGGTTAGGTTTTGTTTGTTATTTGCATATATGTATTACTTCTATATTGCTAGCGCTTGTAAGTGGAGAGGTCACAGCGTAAGTGAGACAGACAACCAACTCTTCTACATATAAGCCGTTCACGATCTTTTTGGGTCAGGTGGGGCTATGACCATCTAGCAATTTTGTTGGCAGAACCTCTGTTGCAACTAAACTCCCTCATGGAAATTGACACTTTTTGTGTTAGGTTAGGTTGTTTTCAGTTTAAGGTTATATTTTCTGAATAGGTACATTGTTGCCGGATATTCTATAGCCTCCACATCGACTCCCGTTCTTTTAAATTTGGTCTGTCCTTTTTAAATTGGAAGTAGCATCGTTTAATGGAAATTTTTTGTTGTAACAAAATTATTTTGGGCATTTTGACTTTACCTTTGACGGAAATTAAAATTATTTTTACACATTTGATAAATCATTTATTTTCTTACGAATATTAAAATAATAAATCTGGCAATGTGGTGGCAAGAAAATGTCGAACAGACACTGACAGAAAAAAAAAAGTTGCATCCGCTACATCATCGAATCAGTTAGTCCAACATGGAAAGAAAACATCATAGCCAACTCTGTCCCAAAAAGGTCGTGAACGGCTTATACTTGGGGAGCTGCGCACAAGCGTCGTCCTCACGGTGGGGAAGTGAACCTTATGGTCAAGTTTAAAATTCGCTTCTAAAGGCGGCTTTGAATCCTCAGGCCTTCGCAGGAAACGCGTAATACTCAGAGTGAGACTGTCGGCCCCGTAATGTTTTTGCCCATTCTCAGACCCTACTAGCAATATAGAAGTAACACATATTATGGTTATTTGACACAAAGCAAAGCAAAACTTAACCTGAAAATCTCGAATTTGACATAGACTGACAATTCACTTCAGTGCTGCCAAATGTATACCACGAATCAGCAAACTAGATGTGAAATTTCTTTGATCACCAGATATGGTCAAAAATTATTTTTTCACATCTGGGAGTGTATCTGTCTCCAGGGCAATTAATATCTAAATTAATTCTACCTAAACGGAGAGCGTAAGAGTCGATAATACCCACGCAAAGTAGAAGTTTGTATAGGGACTTACCTTGATGAATATACAGGATGGAAGTGGCACGTCGATTGACCCGTGACTCCAGGAGCACAAAACGATAAACGAGCGATTACACAAAACAACAAAAAACGGGATCAGTTGACCGACCGTTCACCAACTCGTCTTAGGTTCATCTCATTGCAATGTGGGCCACCGACCCAACATTTAGGGGTGGCAGGAGAGGGAACAGTAAGCCCCATAACTCGACGTTCCACCAATAGTGGGTAAACTTACCGCTAGGTAGAATTACAAACTACACTAAATTTATGTACAGCTATTTACTTGTATTAAGAATTACTAATGAAATAAACTACACTAATATTTTTAAAAGCTAAATACCAAACAGGGAGCAAAACACTGTTTCTACGATACCAAAATCGTGAGAGAAATAATAAATTACTCCCTAGAAAGGAGAAATTTCCTTAGGGGGTTTTCATTATGACTGAGCAACAAGAGCTCACAATTATGTAAAATTCGAGGTTATCAGTTTAGGTTTTGCGTCAGTTTTGACACAAACTGACGCAAAACCTCACCTGCTAACCTCAAATTTGACATAATTGTGAGCTCTTGTCATAATGACTTACAGTGCCACCAACTTTAAAATTTACCATAGGCTACTAATTTTAAAATAATTGTATTATCCATTCACAAAACTCATGAACTGTCAATGTCAAATTTTTTAAATATTTGCTGAGTGTACCTGGAAATTACAGTTTTTTTGGTAATGTACTTCGGATCTAGTGATTTCTAGTAATATTTAAAGTTAAGGTTATGTTACATGTGTCAAAAGTCAAAACTATTTTTTTTCTACTTTTTCCTTGTAATAATCAACTATAGCCTTTTTTCTCTTTCCAATAACAAAACCCTCTTTCGTTTTTGTTCCATTGCAATTGAAGTATATGCACAAAAATTAAAGAATTTGGGAGATTATTTTTTTACAAAAACGTGTGACATAAGTCAAGTTTTTAAGTTTCTAACATTTCAGTGCTACCAAAATCAGCAAGCAGAAGTTCCAAAACAGAATTTAAACAAGGTACCAACTTGACAGCGTTTTTATAGTTCACGAGTTTTGTGAATGGATAGTAACTAAAATGTCAATAAATGACGTTTAAAAAAACAGGTTTTTCGTTTTAAATCTTCCTGCAACGTGAAAAAATAAGTATATGCAACTCGGAGAGAATGCTATTTTGCTTCAGTGCAATTTCTGACTCGAGGACGAAGTCAGAAATTGCACCTCAACAAAATAACGCATTTCTCTCCCTCATTGCATAATCTTACTATTTCATCTATGGAATAGTTCCTAATTTATGAATGCAACTACATTCATACTTAATTGTCAAACTTGACATTTGATTTTTAAGTTATTTATAGTTGCATTTATGAATTAGTAACTATTCCATAGCCATACTAGGTGAAAATAAATGATACTATAGTTTTAACTAGTAAAAATTAGAATTATTTCCATATTGTCAATGAAAACTAAACCAGCGTACATAAATCATATAAGTAGAGACACTTACTGTCGGTTCCTTTGATGTCAAAATTCCGATTTGGATGACCTTGAACGACTTCTGGGGGGGTACTTTCCGATAGTACTAACAGATAGCGCCACTACTTTGTCACGTATGATTGGTAGCAGAGCCAGTAACTGGCTCTGATTGGTAGTACAGTGCCTTTATATAGACAGTGGCGACAATACAACTAAGCCACACCCCCGCCGCCATATTTATGTAAATTTCTAACGGGTGTTCATTTAAATCTGTGATCAGAGTCGACTGTGATACGTGTTTTACGTTTGGCAGTACTGAAAACATTCGAGATTTGCAGGTTAGGATTTGCGTCAGTTTGTGTCAAAACTGACGCAAAACCTAACCTACTAACCTCGAATTTGACATAGCCTGACAATACACTTCAGTACTGCCAAAAGTATAACACAAATCGCAGGTGATTTAGCCGAAACATGGCGGCTAAAATCACGTGATCTAGGGAGCCAATCAAAAGTAGGACACCCCCTTGTCGCCACTGTCTATATAAAGGCACTGTAATTGGTAGAACTTTGTGCTGCCATCTGATAGTCAAGCTTAGAAATACCCTCCGAGTTACTGCCCCAGGCACTCTAGACAGGTTTTTTATCATTTGGCATGAGTGTCTCTACTTGTTTGATGTATGTACGCTGACTAAACTAACTGGAAAAATGATTATTTCCTTCATATCCATAATAATGCGTAATCACTATGGTTTCTGTCAGTCATGACAAAAATTCAAACGTCAAAATTTAACTGCGGTTAAATGTGTGTCAAAATTTAATCGCTTGTGCATAATTTTAACATGATTATTAAACGTGGGTTATATACTAAGAATGCCTGAAACTGACCTAACAAAGATTACATTCAGCACAGAAATGCCAGGAAAAACAGGAAAGGTAGACCGAGGAAAACGTGGTGGCAAAATGTAATGGAGGATATTGCGTGTTACAACCTACAAGACTGGAAGAATGCAGCAATGAATAGAAGAACATGGAAAGAACACATCAAAGCCATAGGCTTTAAGGCCTAACGTGCTGTTTTATATAAATATATATATATATATATTAAAGGTGCTTCACCAACTGAATTCTATCTATTTATTCAGGAAATAATCACGCCGAACATCCCGCGTGCATGTAAACTATCCTGAATAAATTTTGACGATTTTCTGTCAGAATGTTTTGTTCTGAAGAAATATATCTCGTAAATTTTTCGCCCCAAAATCCCTCGTGCTATGCACTCAGGATTCTTGTTGCGTGGCAAATTTACTTAACATATTTCTTAGCAAAACATTCTGACAGAAAAAGTCAAAATTTAATCAGCTATGTTAATCCACTTGGGATATTACTGTTGATTAGATTGAGTTTGGTTTGGTTGGGTTGGGTTGGGTTAGGTTGGGTTGGGTTGGGTTGGGTTGGGTTGGATTAGGTTAGGTTAGGTTAGGTTAGGTTAGGTTAGGTTAGGTTTTAACTAACAAAATGGTAATTCTAGTTTTGAATAGTAAATTCTAGGGATGGGCTTAACGGTTATTTTTGTGTATATAGATTCCAACATTCCAGTTCCGCCTTGGTAATAGGTTCCAGTAACCGGTTATAAAAGTAACCTGTTTCTTCACTGTAAGACAATACCAGTATTCTGTATTACTACTTGCGACATACCTGTACCCGTATATTGATAATGTGGAAGTAACTAATAAAATAAGTAACAACAGAATCAGAGACTAAGCTCTCTGAGATAAATTGGCGTTCCATTTCATAATAGATTATTTTTATGAAACAATATAAAATATGTATCAAAAAACTGAAATTCTTAAAATTTAAAAATAAAGCCAACAGTAACATATAATGCAGCATGCAGTGGAGATTGTACAATCTAATTAGTTCAAAATTTGACCAGCGAAGAACTAGTACGTGGCACTCAGATTGAATGGAACTGGAACTGGGAACGTGATTTTGACTAAACGAATGCAAATAATACTCCACTGGCAATAACCGGCTCCGAGAACCTGTTACAAAAATTACAAGTTTAATTCTGCACCTATTACTACAGTAACACGTTATATGTTTTTCCGCAACCGTCTTAAAAGTGATTACTTTTAATAACAAAATCTGTCATTGAAGTTGACGTTTCTCTTACTCACACAAAAAGTGTATGTTGCTATGCAACACTTCTAGTTCCTAATATTAAACGTACTTTTACTCCCGAGGAACCAAAAGTAACTTCCATTTGGTTGTCAGCTGTGAATGTAGTTGTCATAATGATTTTTTCGTCTCTCTGCTGCTATAGTAATTCTTTACTTTATTCTTCTCCGTACTTCTTCTATACTAATTCCTTTAGTTTCAAGTTGGAGCCTATACTTATTCACCAGGACATGGTTTATTTGATTTCCCGTGTTTTTTCCTGGTAATATCTATGTAACCTTGTGGTTTACTTTGTGTTTATCTTTGGTGCTCACTAAAACGTATCTGCTTTGTCTGTTGGTACATAGAAGTTAATCAATATTTTTCTTGATTTACTGTTAACTCTGATATATGAGATTCTTCCATCGATTGCCTTAAATTGCATCACTTGATCTTTTGCTTTTCTTTGTACTATGAAGGCTGTACCACCATGTCCTTGTTTTTTTTTTCACCTGCATACCGTATAGCATATTGTCCATTGTCTACTTTCTCATCTCCACACGATCTTATTTCCTCTAGTTCTGCTATTTCCACTTGGTATTTTTTTATTTATCTGCCATTTCTTGCATTATGCCGTATGCTAGTAGTGTTTTGACATTCCAAGATCCAATTCTCATTGTTAAATTTTTTAATTTGTTATCTCTTTTTGTTTATATATTTTTTGAAATATATATTTTTTTTTTATTCATAGTCGGTTCCGTAGCATTCATCTCTAATTTTTTGATCATCCCATTTATTTGTTATGTATGTATGTATTATCTGTATCCTCATTTACCTTGCGGTGTGGAGGCTGGTGCTTTATGTGCTTGCATCTGGCGGTACAATGCTCAACTTGCCCCGGATGTGGGATACAGAGTTGGAGCACGCCTTTTGTGTTTGCGCAGCAACTTTTGTGTTATGTGTGTGTTTTGGTGATGTGTTGACGGTGTTACTCTATCTCTTAGGTCTGTGGTTCTGTGTAGAGCACAGTTAATTTGGTGCCCAACTGTGAATGATCTCACCGAGCCCGATTCCAATCGCCAAGACTGCGAAAAAATTGCTTAATGCAAGTCTAGCGCTTTCCCAACTGCGCTATGCGGCTTCTTTATTTGTTGTTACGAGTTTTTTCCTTGTTCGGATTGTTCTTTGGCTATCTCTTTGATTTTCCTGTATCTGTAGTTTTTTCTGTTTCGGATCGTGTTCAATGTACACTTTCTATTCTTTGAGATTCTTCTTGTAACACCACTTCTTATTTTTATTCCCAGGAATCAATTTTTGCTACTATTACATTTGTTTCTTGACTTCTCTGTTTGTCGTCTATCGTTACGTTGTTTTCTCTGCATTTGGTATCCATCTCTATAAAGTATTATATTGCATTTCTTTTTCAGTTTTTCTTAATTCTCAATCCATTTCTCTAGTTTCTCCTACCTATTTGTTATCTGCTTGTTTTCTTTTTTTTCATTCTTCCTTCTTCATCCTATTTTCTATTTTTTCAATGGCCTCTTCTATTCCATCTTTACACTTTCTAAAGTTTACAATCATTTCTCTTCTCATCACTTCTATGGCCTTCATCACAAAGCAACCACTAATAGAGCAATTTCTCCCATAGTAAGCTTGTATAAAAGTTTCAGCGCCCTACAACGGGTGGGCCAGAAACTATTCCAGCAAGGCGGCAAAATTTAAATACGCCATTACTACGATATTTGGATTAATCAAGGATATGCCGTCAACAGCAATACAAATTTTGCATATACATAATTTGCCTTACCAGAATCTCGATTTTAAAGTTTTTAACCGCATAAATCGGAATATGCAAAATCTTTATAGGTTCTGAAATTTACATTAATTATGGAAAATTCAAACAAAATATTTGCGAATAACAAATATATTTTAAGTAATTCAAATAGCAATATTGTTTAATAAGTATTGTCAATCTTACAATAGTCGTGCTCCATTGCAACAATTTACTTTGGTTCAAAATGCTTTTCACGCATTTTAAATGATTTGTCGGTGTCAGTTTGACGTATGAGTTTACTATTTACGCACTTTTCAAAAAGCGGACAGGTGACACCAGCGCCTCCTGACGGGTGGGCCAATCTCTAACAATTATTTGATTTGACAGATGCATTCAGAAAACGCTTCTATTAGTAGGTTTTTCTATGCCGTTGGGAAATTTGTGTCTCCTACACTAAATCAACACAATTTGAAACAACACTTCTTCACATACCGACCCATCATTAATTATAGTTTGGTTCACAACCTTGCCGAGTGGCGACACTAGCGCCCTCCGACGGGTGGGCCAGTCCCTAACAATTATTTGACAGGTGCATTTAAGAAACTCCTCTATTAGTGGTTGCTTTGTGGCCTTCATATTGGGTTCACTTCTTCCTCCTTAGGCATGTCTTTTGCTTCTTTTTCCTTTGTATTCGTTTTTTTGTGTTAAATTAGGCTTAATATATAATTTTGTATTATTCTCTTTTCAGGTGCTTTGTCTTCCTTTATTTCTTGTTTTTTCATAGGTGTTCTCTTGCTCTTTCGAAAGATATTGGTTGTTCTCTACTTCTAAGAAATATAAATAATAATATTACTATTATACTAAATTTCAAATAAGAATGCAGTAGATGGCGCTCTGAACTTAACCTCAGTTTTACACTATAAAAATCAATTTTGTGTGACTGCTCATGTTTTACAATAATTTCGTCGTATCTAGTTCAAATAAACGTTGTCGGGCAGCTTCTTTTATCCACTATTTATCGGTTTTCCTTTTATATTTTTATCAATCATGCGGAAGGTCAAATTGACAATTTTGAAAAAATGTTTGATTTTCAGATGGTTCTAATGATGACTTTGTTTTGACCAATCACGGCCATAGTTATGATTACTACTTAATTTTCCAAGTCCTCTTCCTCCAATGTAGTGGCCACTACGACATCTTGTTCCAAGTTCCAAGTACTGCATGCTTATTTGAAATTTAATATAGGCAAAAATTTGGAGGGGCGCCTATAGTTAATTTATTTTTGATCACGATCGACTTACTTCAAAGCATATCTAACCTCAATATTTGATGTCAAATGATTGTGCAGTAATGAATAAACTCTTATTTTCTAAAAAAAAACATGTTTTTTTCTACAGGTATGTAGCTGTCCTGGAAGAGCGCGAGCGTGAACTCTTACACCGTATCGAGCAAATGAGACAGATGAAAGGCAAAGCGCTGCATGCGCAGATGGAGAACTTGCGGGTGGCCCTGGCAAAGCTAGCACGGCTGTCTGACCTGCTCAATGAATCACTAGAAGGAACTACTGGAATAGACATAATCTCCATCAATGAGAAGGTCTCCAACGAGCTTAAGCAAATCCGCGCAATCCGGTCAGACCTGAATCCCTGCGAGGACGACAACATCGTTTTTGTGCCCCCTGACATCAACCTTCTACGTGCCATCTCCTCGCTAGGCAGCCTGAACATGACCAACAGCAACCTGATGGTGCGGGCCAGGTTGAAGGAGCTGCAGATGTCCAGCTTGCCATTTCTTCCGCCCGTGGAACTTAAAGACCAGCCCGAATTGCAAGTGGGCGGTGGCCCTAGGGGCCGGCCAATCCTTGGAGCGCCACGGCTCGTCATCGCACGCGAGGCCAGCAATATTCCCATCGTGATTGGATCGGAAGGGGAGGGTGATGGGCAGTTGTGTCGGCCTTGGGGCGTCTGCTGCGACCGCAACGGGAACATCGTTGTGGCAGACCGCAGCAATAATAGAATCCAAGTGTTTCGTCCCAATGGCACTTTTTCCCACAAGTTTGGCGTGCAGGGCGAGGGTGCCGGGCAGTTCGATCGGCCCGCAGGCGTTGCCGTGGATCCTCTCGGTAGAATCGTGGTGGCCGACAAGGACAACCACAGGATTCAAATTCTAACTCTGGACGGGACGTTTGTGCTTATGTTTGGCGAAAAGGGATGTCGCAACGGGCAATTCAATTATCCGTGGGACGTTGCTGTCAACTGCCAGGGCAATATAGTCGTTTCAGATACACGAAACCACCGGATTCAGGTGTTCAGTAATGATGGAAAGTTTATAAACAAGTATGGCTTTGAAGGCACGACTCCTATGTGGAAGCATTTTGACTCTCCCAGAGGTGTGTGTTTTACACCGACTGGTAGCGTAATCGTAACTGACTTCAACAACCACCGAATAGTGATTATTGACCACCGTTTTGCCCAGGCTCAGTTCTTGGGCAACGAGGGTTCGGGCCTGAAGCAATTCTTGCGACCACAGGGTATTGTTTGCGACGACGAGGGCCGCATCATCGTCGCCGACTCGCGCAATAACCGCATCCAGGTGTTCGAGAGCAATGGCACCTTTCTGTGGAAGCTCGGGCAGCAGGGCAAAGGCCCCGGTGAGCTAGATCGGCCCAGCGGCATCTGCCTCAGCCCCGAGGGACGCATCGTGGTCGTCGACTTCGGCAATGATAGAGTGCAAATATTTTGATACTGGTCTTGTTTGTAAATTGTAGTGCCACCTTGTAGCTAATCTCTGCACCGCTACCTCATTCTCAGGGTTTTCTCAGGAACTGCGGTTTATTTAGTAGGTAGGTTTTCGTGTGCCAACTTGGATGGACCATAGGTTCTGTATACTCCGTTTCGTTGTTACATTAAATATAATTTACCGACGTAAGTATTATTTGGGTGAACTGGAGTATGTGGGGCACTGCAGAGTAGTAGGTGGATTCTTTATGGTAAAAGTGGTTGTACATACACTCAGTAATTATCGGTAACTTCATCTAAGCAAATTTAAATTTTAACCTAACAACCTTACTTAAGGTAACCTAACCTCAATAAGCTCAGTGTCACGATCAGGTTTGCCAATTTCCAAAGGAAAACTTTTATATTATAATTATAAATTTATTAATATAAATATAAAGGAGACTGATGGGTTGGATTCAAACTGTCCAAGTATCTATACTGCTACTCGACTATTGGTTAATCATATCCACCCCTACCTCTGGCATGCTCCATATTCTACAGTCGTGCCTTCATTTGTGACGCTAAGATGCCTTTACCAAAACTTTGAGTTACCAAATGTAGTCTGCTTCAAGGCAACGTACAGACTGAGCTATAAGACTGATGGATGAATTTAAATTTTTGAAACTTATTTACACGAAATATTTTTATAACGTTAACTCAGGCATTTAATGCAATGTAAGACTGAAGTTGTAATGTGGTATTAAAATATATCGCTGTTTTTTTTATTGTATTTAGTAGATGGCTTCCAAGATGAGAATATAAATAAAAATACCTGGCTTAGATGTGTTCAGATATTTGCGCATATGACTCGAAGCAACAGGCTGCAGCCCTGTTGGACGGCCCGGAACTGCTACTTTCGTGCGTTCCTACCGATATTTGTGTAGTGCTCGCACCAATCAAGTTACTTAATAGCAAATAACCTTATGTCATGTTTACACCCTTGTAGTTGTAAGTCTTTGCATGTTTTAGTTTTGTAGAAAACAGAACCATCAGGGTATCTACTGTCTCACAGAGTCTTAAATGACTAAATTTTGGTACATGGCAAAATCTGTTAAAACAGTTGTGTCAAAAATGATTTTGTGCAACAGAACTCTATTATTTCATAGTTTCTGAGATAAACTGGAAAACTAGAAGTTTCAAAAATTCAACTTGGTTGTTTTTTATCAGTCATATTCTACTTAATTGTGGAATTAAACGGTTTATTTGTCAAATTTAATTTGTTTTAATTGCTGAAGATATAAAATAGTGTTGAACAACAGCTGTTTATGTAATACAATTACTTATTAAGGTTGGCTTGATGCTTGCTTTGTGTCTGAACGACAGTTTTCAAATTTTATTTTCAATTCTAGTATTCTGAACCTTTTCTACTATAGTAGTAGCTCTTAAAAGCAAAAGAAAGAAAAGGCAATTTAAATATAGTTTGGGAAATGTATTTAGTTCAAAATAATGTATATTTCCAGCTTTTGCTGCTTAATTAAAAGAAATGAGGCTGCAATACTCAACTTGTAAATAGTGGATCACTTTATTTGTATATTTTTCATAGAATTAAGAATGTCGAAACCTTGCCATGTATATCATATCATATAATTCTTTTGTTTAGTGGCAAGCTTCGATTTATAAGAATTAGATATTAGAAATGGTTCAATAAATGTTTTTTCACAGCCTATTTACATGTTACTTTGAAAGAAACAATATCATATATAATTCATATGTTTTGTGCAGATTCGATTTATAAGAATTTGACAGAAATGGTTCAATAATTGTTTTTTACAGCACACTAACATATTACCGTATTTCATCGATTATAAGACGCCACCGATTATAAGACGCACCCTTATTTTTCTAAGCTAGAAATAGAAAACTAGAAAGTGAATAAATAATTTATTAGGTATTAAAAAATGAAATCAACTTTATTATAAAAATAAAAAATCAACTTTATTGCAAAAATGAAGGGCATATTGCTTTGATCGTCACAGAGCAACGACTCAATTACAACTGAGCAGCTGTGGCTGCTAGCTCACCCCACCTCCTGTTCGCGTGACCTTTGTTGAATGCGCGCAGCTTCTCGAAGCATAACTTTTACGCAGCTGGAAAGATGCCATCGAATATAAGACGCACCATGAATCCAAAGATGCCAAAACACAAAAAAACATGCGTCTTATAATTGATGAAATACGGTAAATTGAAAGAAACAACAATATCATTCATTTGTTTCATGCACAGTTTCGATTTCTTAAAATTTTACATTATAAATGGTTCGATAATTGTTTTTTTACAGCATAATAACATGTTACATTGAAAGAAACAACAATATAGTTTGTTTTGCACACAGTTTTGATTTATAATAATTTGACATTAGAAATTATGCAGTTGTTTTTTTTCGCAGTTTACTAAGATGTTAAACTGAAAGGATCGAATAACTGTAAATAAATTTATTTTTTGGCAAATGAAATCAGGTTCAGGCCTATAGTCTCTATTAAATAAAAAGTTGCTTCATAACCTGTAAACTGCCACAGCTAAATAAGTGTAATTCGTTGTTAATTGATGTAAAAAATTTGAATCTCAGGCCCTCAAATCCTTCGTTTTGAAGATCTACCACCACTGTAATTGTGCCATTAACCAATAAATAAGACTGATTGTAATAGTTACAAATTCTAACGTACAAAAAACCATATCTGTGATTAAAAAGTATCAAATCTGCTGCGGTAGTACACACCCTATGAGTTCTGACCCTTATAGTAAACACTAGAAATTTTATATATTCCGATTGCTGCTGCATAGATTTGGTACCTTTTCGGCGCCCATCATCTCTATGCAACAGGCTCGAACGGTATTAAAGACAGTGGCCTTAACTGTTTGTAAAGTGAAATTTTTTTAGAACACGTTTTGCCAACCGACTTTGTGTGCTTTCTGTGCGTGAATGTTATTATGAATAGCTAAAAGTACCGCAATCATGTTTGTAGTTGTGTATTTCCTTTATGTATACTTATCGGGGCGGATTGGGCTGCCGCTAGCTCCTCTAATCCGCTCTCGTCTTTAAGACATAAATTCTGCAGCGCTGTGCGAGTGATGACAGTTCAGAAGAGTTAGTGCTACACCACATTATGTTGTTACACTGCGAGTAATTGAGAATTATTCGATTTATAAGTTTAGAATAATGTTGTATATGTTTAACTATCATGGTGCATTATTGTAACTCTGTGGCATTGATGTTCGTAGTTTCGTAGAGATAGCGTAGGAGACGTTCGAGACTGATAGGTAATTGTGTGACAGTGAAAATCAAAGATTTAACAAATGTTGTCGAAGTTACATGTTGTTTTGATTTTCGCTCTAATATAGTATTTTTGCAATATAGAGAGCTTCTGTAAGAATTTATTTTTGTTTGATGTGTTGTAGGTTTACGGCGACTCGGTTAACAAAGTTTGAGCGAAGTCCTTTTTAGTTACAGTTTTAGTAGCGCATTCAAGGATATCTGACAGAATATTCCTAAGTTTAACCTTTGTAGACACCTAAGGTTTTAGTGTGTATTTCTCCCTGGTTTACGTTACATTACACGCCCTTACTCAGCGATGAGACATGTATTACCCTACTGCCATTATTACATGGTCGCTATGTTCGACTTAGTGTTAGAGCGTCATAGTCATACAATTGTTAACGACCCGAAACTGGGGCCTGTCTTTAAACTATTGTATATGTGTTTTATTAATTTGTTTTGTTTCACCTTGTAGTAATGGTGCAATTTGTGTAATAAATAGTTCCTAATAAGTTAAATTATGTTTTTAAACCATCTAGTACTCGTCAACCCCTTTCCTTTTGTAATTATTTCTGCTTTCTTAAGATACAGCGGTGTGAAAACTTAGTTTTAAAGGTTGCTTGGTTGCAGTGGTTAAGTAAATCTTTTAGCGAGTCATAAACTGTAGTCACTATGAATAGTAAGAACTTCCTAAACTAGCGTAGACTACATTTAAAGAAGTTATTTACAAATGGATCATTTTATCTGCTTTGAGGGTAATTATCTAAGAATATGATGTGAGAAATGTCTACTTAATTAAAAAGAGAATATCATAAATATACAGCGTCACCAAGCACACAAAAACCCGGAGTAGGGGAGGGTGGCGCTAGTTCTGTTTCAAAAGTACACTCTGTAGAAAAATATATAAACATTTGTAAACGCGGGAAATTTAAACTTTTATATTAAAAATAATTTCCTCATTCTTTTACATATTAACAGTGTTTAAGTTGTTAAACCACTACTTATTAATGAAACCCATTGTTACGAAAATAATAGTAAATAAAACAAGCATTAATTCAATAAATATTTTTATAGTAATAAATTACAATATTAAGAGATTACACAAAATAAATATATTAGATTGCCTAAATATTAATTATGCTAAAGGTTAATGCAAAATACTACGAATTTTTTAAACAAAGCAAAAAGCCATTAAGGTCGCCAGAGCAAGAAAAACAGCATTGGCACTTGAAGAAATATATTCATTTGACGATCACATATTGACAGTGAAAATTAAATGTTCTTAACCCTTCAGTACCCGTTTACGGTCTGTGAGACCGAGCAAACACATGATGCAGTATATTACTTAGGGCCGATTCTACAATGCAAGTATATACTTAGAATAAGCTATCCGAGGTATAATTGTCATAGTTTTCTTTGTTACAACAATCGTTTCTAGGGTATTTATTCCCGGGATAACTTTATCCTTGGATTGTAGAACCGGCCCTTAATGTTCTAGCGTTAGTTTACCGCCCATTTCACTACCTTCTTATATATTGCCATTGAAGATCCGTATGCAGTTTTGAGTTCGTGCGTGCAGTGGTTTAAAAGTTATTTATAATTTCGGTTTCAGAGACCGAAGCGGGTACCCGAGTTGTTTTTATTTTTACCTTTGATATATGACTAATGTGAGGAGAAGGAAGTATTTTCTGCATTTTTAGTAACACTGTTATACTAAAACATTATTATAGTCATGGCAGATTTTATGAGAAAGAACAGGCGCGGCTAGAACAGACGATGCGAGATATAATAGCGGAGGAGGATGTCGACAACGCGTTTTATGATGATCTGCCATCGTCTGACGAAGATAATTTATTGGAAACTAGGGAAATGAACAGTGACACTGAACATGAAATATCTGATTATGAAGACGTTAGTAAACAAGAAACTAATGCCATAAGATATATCATTATTTTTATGGAGGTGGCAGAGGGTGTCGGACTGAGAGACCGGTGCGGGTACTAATGTCTTACAATTTTGAACGGGTACTGGAGGGTTAATTTATTTCATCCATTACACCATCTTTTCTCCACATTATTTCTTCTCTTATATGTAAAACATGGCCAAACTTTTTCCTCCGAACATTTTCTACAGTGAACATTTCACGAACTATTCTTCGCAAAACTCCCATATCAAAGTCATTGAGAACGATTTTCTTCAGATTTCCTTCATTTGCTTTTTCGTAGGAGATAATAAATGAGTACCTGGAAAAAGTAAGAACGAAAGCATTAGTACTTACATGATGTTTTTTATTTACAACTATTGAACAAGTCATAGCAATAAAAGAAATATCAGACGACATAGACACGGAATGGAAAAATATAAAAAATACAATAGAAACCAGTACAAAAGCTCTGAAAACTAAAATACAAGAAAGGAAAAAAGATTGATTTGACCAAGAATGCATAGAAGAAAAAAGCAAGAATGAAAATGCTACAAGATAAAACTGCAATAAGTTCAGAACAATATAGACAAATAAGGAACACCATACAAGCACTAATCAGAAACAAAAAAAGAGAATCACAAAAGGCAAAGTTGGAGGCAATTGAGACGCACTACAAAAATAAAAACATAAAACTTTTTCACAAGAAACTGATAGAAGAAGAGAGGGAATTCCAAGCACAGACTACTGCACTCAAAAATGAACAAGGAGAAATTTGCATGGGAGCAAAAGGAATGCTGGATATATGGGAAAAGTACTTCAAAAAGAACTTGACCAATACCACATGCCAAATGCAGCAAGAACACTCACAACAAAACAAAGAGGTACAATGTACGGAAGAACCAACAGAACAAGAAATTTTGGAAATAATACAGAAAATGAAAAACAAGAAAGCTCCAGGCACAGATGGCGTAATAATGGAACAAATGACATACTGTAGTAAAGAACTATTTAAAAGGTTACATAAATTAATAAAACAAATACGGAAGGGGAAATGTATGCCTACAGAATGGAACCAAGCTCTAATTTGCCCAATACATAAAAAAGGGAGTTTACAAAAACCAGAAAACTACCGACCAATCGCTCTTTTAAACATAACATATAAACTAATGGCAAAATTTATAAATAACAGAATACAACAAGATATACAAAATAAAATAGGACATTATCAGGCAGAATTCAAAAGTAGGAGGTCTACAACAAATCACATATTTACTCTGAGACAAATCCAAGAAAAATGTGAAAAGAAGAACATCCCCTTACACACTATTTTCATAGACTTGAAACAGGCCTTTGATAAGATCAACAGGGAAAATATATTCGAAGCAATGCATTCTGTCAGTATACCAAACGAACTTATCCAACTGACAAAAATGACACTAAATGGAACAAAAAACAAGTTAACATATCAAGGACAACTATCCCAAGGCTTTGAAAGCAGCTCAGGCGTAAAACAGGGAGATCCACGCTCCACAACCCTGTTTAACATAACCTTAGAGAATGTACTACGGAAAAGTAAAGTTAAAACTGACAAGAATATTTTACGAAACTCGTACCAACTTCTTGCATATGCGGACGATATTGTGATCTTATCAAGAACAATGGAAGAATTAAAAGATATCTCAAGAAGATTCGAAAAACAAGCCAAAGAAGCCGGCTTAGAGATAAACCAAGAAAAGTTCAACTACATGATATTAGGTAACAAAGACCAGAACGATGATCTACAACTGATTATAAAAACTGAAAGTGGTGAAAAATATTCCTTCAAAATAGTAAATAGCGTAGTGTACCTTGGTGCGGAAATAACAAGTAGAGGAGGGTGCGCGAGTGAAATAAAAAGGAGAATAACAGCTGGAACTAAATGTGCGGGTTCCTTAAAAAAAGTGCTTAGTGATAAAAACTTGTCAAGACAAACTAAAATACATACAGTGTGTCCCAAAAAGTTTTATACAAATGGAGAAAAAGTTTATCTTACATTTCACAAAAAAATATTCTTGATAAAAAGCTCTGCATGACTTGTAGATCCATAATCAAGTACAAAATTTTTAAAACATTGGCTGATATACAGGGAAAATCAAAATTCTGATTTGGAATGAGAGTAAAATACGTTCAAACTGTAGTGGGGAGCAAAATGTTCATTGAAATTGTTATTAAGTAGCAAAAAATTATTAGATTAGTGATTTTCCCAGATAAAAATTATAAGATTATTTCAATAAATACGTTAGCAATTGTTATATTAATGCGCAGTACGAAACATCGTAAGATCCCGTTCATAATAAGCGCCCGATTTTGTGTTACTCGTCCTTATTAAACACGTTCTGGATAGAGTGCTTTGGAATATCTAATAACTGTCAACAAATGTCAAATGCTACTTAATAACAATTTCAATGAACATTTTGCCCTCCACTACTAGTCGAAGAGTCAGCAACGGGTTTGCTTACAGTATTTTTAACAAGCGTGTAACTGTTATGGAAGGTCCCTTTGAATATACTGAGAAGGAAACCCAAAGTCTGGCAAGCCTGCGGTGGTGGTTTTGGCCCCCTTGCGTCCTTGAAGGATGAAAAAAAATAATAAGAAAAAAGTATAACAAGTCTGGCTCTTTGCTATGTTATAGGTAATCATATCTTATGTAAGTTAAAAAATTGACAGATGCTTTCGCGGGTGGTAAGTTTAACCCAGATTCACATAAAATTGCATAATAAAACTTAACCATTTACTGTAAAATATCGAGAAATCCAAAAAAACTGATCCTCAGCGGGCTGTGGAAATTCAAACGTGTGAATAATAAGTTGGTAGCACTGTAAGTCTGTCAAATGCGAGGTTACCAGGTTACGTTTTCTGTCAGTTTTGACACAGACTGACGCAAAATCTAACCTGCTAACCTCGAATTTGACATAGACTTACAGTCTTACCAACATATTATTCCTAGGTTTTGTGTCAGTTTTGGCACATTATTTTTTCCGCCCTTCAAGGATGCAAGGAGGCTAAAACCACCACTGCAAGCTTGCCAGACTACGGGTTCCCTTCTCAGTATATTCAAAGGGACCTTCCATAACAGTTACAAACTTGTTAAAAATACTGTAAGAAATCCGTTGCTGGCTCTTGGACTATACAGTTTGAACGTATTTTACTCTCATTCCAAATCATAATTTAGATTTTCCCTGTATATCAGCCAATGTTTTAAAAATGTTGTACTTGATTATGGATCTACAAGTCATGCAGAGCTTTTTATCAAGAATTTTTTTTTGTGAAATGTAAGATAAACTTTTTCTCCATTTGTATAGGACTTTTTGGGACACACTGTATTTTAATTAAAGAAGAAAAATGCGTGTCGTCTTTCTCAATATTTTTAGACAATAGTTGGCTATCAATTCTTAAAAAAATCAAATCAAGTAAGTATAGATAATCAACAAACGTCAATGTCAAGCAATTCATTGAAGGTTGGCCGTTTTTCCTCCTAGTGAAAAAAGCTAAGTTTCTTGAACTTTTTAATTGTTAATCGTTGATAACGACGACAGATTGTCCCTCGAAACGTTCGTTTTTTAATATTTTTAATTTGCAGAGTAACGAAATACCCAAATAAGAATGCAAATTATAAATTCACGCCACAGAGAAGGTTTAGAGATGATCCATTAAGTATTTGTTGTTGAATACATAGCGTTGGTAGTGAGAAATAAAACAACATATTGTCTTCGATATAAATGTTTTTCCTTGTAATAATAGAACTAACCTTGTTCATAAAAACTTGGGCTTTCGAAACATCAGTAAAAACCAACGGTAATAGGTAATCGAATCTTAACTCTGGCTATCGCAAAAATATAAAGAAGGGTGTAGTTAGTTAGTTAGTATTTGTTGTGGGGAGACTGATGTCAAGCAAGTAGGCCTTCATAGGCTCTTTTTGCTAACCTCATGGACAAGGTCTAGGCATGCAGAGTACCAGGTATCATAGTCCTACTTAGAATTTAGCTGAGACTAAGGAGTTCCAACCCTAGCAAGGGATCTCTTACATGCCACATATCGTAGTAACATGGGACCCACGGCTTTACATCGCTTCCAAATGATGACATTCTGTAGCGGTTTACATCCGCATTTTTTAATTTTTTAAAAACCTCACCGGGATCGCGGATCCAACTTTCGACCCTTAGAAGAAGGGTGTGAAAATCCTCTACATGTTCGCTGTAATAATGACAGTTTCAAGAAAGAAAAGAAATTTATTGTAATGTTTTAAAATAATGACCGAGGCATCAGTCATTTGTACGTTGCTGATTTTGGTGTAGTCATGCTTTCTCCTACTGCTTTTCACCTAAAAGTTTCCTCGACAAAAGTAGTTCTGCCACCGTATAAAAGAACGAAACTTCGGCCAGAAAATGAGAATTTGAGTCTCGTTCCCTCCAGTCGAAAAAGCATCCGCCCCAGGAGGGCTGAGATCCTCACAGGCTCCGACCACAGAAGACTTTGAAGTTGTTAAGCCATTTTGCAGCCTTCAGCAATTTAATTTACCATTTTGACAGCTTACAGCAGAACAGCCAGTCTGTACCTTTAACCCGTCTTTACCTACTCAATTTTTCATCGCTTATGTCAACAGTAATAAATTCGAACACTCTGTAGTTTAGCGCAGTTACCTCGATTTGGGACACCCTTTATTTACTGATCCTTGCACGTG
>CALNHX010010755.1:0-37608 GCA_940337035.1 Agriotes lineatus | reverse complement strand
ATAAATTTCATCACTCATAATTAGATAAAACCGTGGTGTTAGGATTATATAATCCTAACACCACGGTTTATAATCCTAACACCACGCTACTCCACCCTATTCGTGTTCAATAAAGCATTAGTTCTTCTTTAACTTGGTTGTTTTATTGAATTAACGTCAAAGTGTAGTAACAAAGTGCAATTAAACCAATACGGTTTAGAATCGACTAGTGAAGAACCAGTTCACCCAGATCGATGCACCAGGGCTACCGTTCGTAAAATTACCGAATACCCACAACAGATGCCGAAAATACCCGATTTTACCCGCAAGTGCAAAACTGCAGAAAGCCGCGAATTCAAATCATTTTATTTTTAATGTTTATTATTTTAATACTCCATAACTTAATAGAACTCAAGTATTATTTTTCTGTTTATTTATTAAAAATACAACATAAATCCTTTGAAGTAAAACAAATCTGGTGTGATATACGCACACAACTTCCTTTTACAGTGATCTTATAATTAGCCAAAAAATTTATTTTTAATTGTTAAGCATTTCTCAATTTTTTTCAAAAATTACAAATTCTATAGTAATAATAATGGTGAGGCACTAACACCCCATGAAGGAGCTTGGCCTGCAAGGCGGAAGGTTAGAGCTTCCGTATCCTCGCTCTCACACCCGGCTGTCGCGTGTCAAATTCATGACACGTGGTGATGTGGTGAGCACAAATTCTATAGTAACCGTACAAAATAATACAAATTTTAGAGGTATTCAACTGGAACATCACCTAGCTCACATCAGTACACATTAAAAAAGTAATAGAATTGTAAAATGTTCGTTTTAGAATCAAATGGGGTAGAAAGAAAGCTATTGATTAGGGATGTCGGCGGGTACCCGGGTAATAGTCAACCCGGGTATATTTTCAGGACCCGGGTACCCGGCTAGTAAATTATGTAATGCCCAGCCTTTTTCGGAGAAGATGATAAAAACTGAAAAACAATAGAAATAAGGTTTAGAAAAAAACAACAATGCAGTAATAACAAGAATCAAAACCCATTCCATACCACATAATGTTGATTCTTGTTTCATATAAGGCAATAAATCCGCTTCGCGGAAATATTCAGCCAGTCAATAGTACCATTATATCGCGGTAGTATGGGTTGAAGTAACATAAACATCCTCTGTGTGATGTTGATGTTGCTACCAATTTCAGATAAAAAGTCACGTACTTGAATTTGATAGCACTTGGAAGTGTGAAAATATTTACGACTTGCAGTTTGAATTGGCGAGTAGGTACTATTTCAAATTAGTTCAGTTGAAAACTCGCGGTGTTAAAACGCGTAGATCATAGAGCTTGAACATTGTATAAAACTACAAAAGTACAAACAAATAAGAAAACAATGTCATCAAAAAAATCGCCTGTATGGAAATATTTTCATTCGTCAGAAAATAATAAGGCAAAATGTAAAATCTTCGGGTACCCGAGGGTACCCGGGTACTGTTTTTAGGTACCCGGGTTTGATTTTAGACCGGGTACGACATCCCTACTATTGATATTTATTTAATATTGTTTTTTGCGTTTGAAATTTTGAAGAAATAAAGCAAAGGGAACCTTCAGCTTCATAATACCCGAAATTACCCGTAATATTCAATACCCGCGTAATTACCCGCAAATGTCTGAATACCCGCATTTCGGGTAATTACCCGCAAATTGGCTGCACTGTGATGCACAGTGGTCGGCGAGGGACAATTACCAGCGCCAATCTTAAACCAAAGTGGTCAGTGAGTAACATCACCAGCACCAATCTCAACCCAGAGTGGTCAGCGACTCAGCGAGTAATAATCGCCAGCACCATGATATAAATACAAGGGTATGCTCGAGAGATGGTAACCCACTGCGCACGTGAACCACATGACGTCACATTCGTAAGGTCTCGGGCATGATTATCATGGTCTCGGGTATATCAGGAGGGCTTCGGCATGTTGGACGATGGTTGCACACATTGCACGTCGATAACCTTAACCTCATTTATACGGTTTCTCTCCTGTGTGGATTTTTGCATGTCCAACTAAATCGCGTTAGAACAACTATAAGGTTTTTCTCCTGTGTGCGGAAAAGAGTTATAATGTACGAGAATCAATAAAACCGCGTATTATTCACACGAAAAATAGCATTTATTACAATTGCGAACGATTTCCCTCCATTTTACCATTAACTTGACCCACTACAAATGCAAAATACGATTTTTCCGGGAGACTTTTAAAACGTAACTTTCAAATTGCCACCTATTGATGACGTAGTCTGGTTCACGCTTTCTCATTGGTCGTTGAGAAAAGCTGCGCTCGAGCATACCCTTGTATTTATGTCATGGCCAGCACCAGTCTTGGACAACACAGAGTCCGGAGCCCTTCTTTACTAAAAGCTGCCCTGGTGGAGTAAACTTCAAAACCCCAAATCGTTGGGACCTTCAGGAATCCAACAATATCATCTTTTCTAATATAAATTCAGAGATCCCTGCGATTTTTGGTTAAAATGGGACAACTGGAAGTGGTACTTTACTCTTACGTTTTTTCTGTTATGCGAGGAAATTTTATAATTGTTTAGTAAAAATTAAATTTCATAGAACATGATCATACATTAGCTATGCAATGATCTACAATTTTCGTTTGGATAGTTTTTGGAAAATTGGCAAAATTACATTTTTACAAAGATTTCCTCGAAGCCCAAAAATTAATATACAGGGTGTTAATTAAGTACGTAGACAACCTTTAAGGGGCGATTCCTTGATCAATTCTAAGATAAAAAGTTCATATAAACATGGGACCTAAGCGGCTTCGTTTTCAAGATCCAGGGTGTTGAAGTTCAAATAAAAAAAGTTTATTTCAAAAATCTGGAAAACGCCTCGAGGTATTCTAATGACCCTTTGTGTATGATAGTATTTCATAAAGTGAAATAAATTTACTGTATTTTCACCAGTGGCGTGCATCGCGGCCACCTCAGTTACCTTATTTCAGAAAAAAATGTATCTTTCATTTTTTTTATAGAATAAACCTTTCCCGAGAAAAACAGAAAAATCTGTAACAGTAATTTCGTTCATTGGACTTTAATGAGATCTAAACGGCTTCGTTTTCAATCTAAACGGCTTCGTTTTCAAAATACAGCTTAAAGAATTTTTTTTAAATATTATTTAATAACAATCTTACAATAGCTACAAAACTTTTCGCTAAAAAACAGTGGCGTACCAGATTTTTCTAAAATAAGGTAACTGAGGTGGCCTCGACCAACGCCACTGGTTGAAATAAATTAAATTTATTTTGACTGAACAATGCCACTAACCTACACTAAGTTTCATCAGAATACTTCCAGCCGTTTTCGAAATTTTTGAAAAAAATTGTTTTTGTTTAAACTACAACACCCTGTATTTTGAAAACGAAGCCGTTTAGGCCCCATGTTTGTATCAACCTTTTATCTTAGAATTGAACAAGGAATCGCCCCTTAAAGTTTATCTACGTACTTAATTAACACCCTTTATATATGTATTTTAAAACTTTAGTCCATCACTTTTGACAAAGACGTATTTTTTTCGTAAGACACAAGTTTTTGAAAAAATCGCAGATTTTTACAAAAATATTGGGATTAATATTATTTTAAATGGTTTTAATATTACCTCAGTGGTTGAGTGGGCTTGTTCTCTGCTTAGCAACCAGGTGGACATGGGTTCAAATCTGGCCATAGCCGACAATTTTATCGTAGCAGCAGTGAATTTGAACTCATTAGTTAAGTTAAATGTAAGTTGTTGTGTGTGTGGTATGTTTGCATGCGGTGGAGCGTAGTGTAAGTCGCGTGCGGCGCATTACCTCCGTTGCACTTCCTGCGAGGTATGAATGGTCCTCGACACCGAAAGGTAAAGGAGGCTATAGATCATGAATGAATGAACTATAACTTTTGTTAAAATAAGGTTTTTTTACGAAGTATACGTTGGTTTAGCAACTTGTCCTGAAAATCATGCGTTACTGTACAATTTTTAGGCCGGAAAGTACTTCTTTACAAGACGATTTTGGAAAATTTTACTTTAGAGTAATATTTTGAAAAATGTATGTTTGATTGGTTTACAATGTTTGTTGGGTGTGGTTACTAAGGAAATCAACTTACTACATTGATTGATTTGCAATATCTGTTAACTGTGGTTTTTATGGAAATGAACTACAAATATCTCTAGATTTTTTACGAAGATATAATACGTGTTTGTTATTGTAATGTTTTAATATTTATGTAAAATTAACAAGAAACACAGGTGCCTAAAATGTACATAATTCATCCGGAAATGCCCTTTATAGGACTTGTAGGCTTTCAGGGCTTAAAATGTGCTTATGCGTCCTGTAAAGATGCTCTTTCCAGATTTATTACGTAAACTTAATTTTTACAAGCAGTAAAAGAAAGTCCTGTGATGACCACATCTAATTTTTATTCCGACAAATTATTGAATGAGGAAATCTCCTTGAAGAGGCAAGATCTACATGTTTAAAGTATGTTTATTTGTATATTTGTAGGTAAATTACAAATTACCCAAAGTATCTAGCTTTTACCTAAAAATAAAAATTAGTACTTATTCATTAAGACTTTTATATAAGATATCTAAATGCAAAAAACAGTTATATCTAAAACCCAGAAAAAAAAACGAAAAAACCCAAAAAAACCCAGTGGGCAGATAGTTTCTGAAAAAACCGGGTTTTTGCCAACCCTGCATTTTAGTACCTATTAAGGTTTTTGACTCGGAGTTTCATGACTAACATCGCCAAGTGTAGTTTGTTCCACAATTAATTTACACCCTGTATAAATAAACGTTATTTTGGATTGTGTTTAAAACTTGTTTATTACAAAACATATACAGGGTGTATACAAATTTGCATAAAAGCTCCAGGTAGCGATATTCCTTGTACAATTCTGAGTCGAAAATCGTAATACGAAAATGTTGGATTAGTCTTCATGGGCCCTCACGAGCGGTCAAATCGT
The DNA here is from genome assembly GCA_940337035.1 of Agriotes lineatus. Lineage (NCBI taxonomy): Eukaryota > Metazoa > Arthropoda > Insecta > Coleoptera > Elateridae > Agriotes > Agriotes lineatus. The sequence goes on along the minus strand of CALNHX010010755.1, from coordinate 32,615 downwards.
CAAATGGTTCTGGCAACGCTAGATACAACCACTAAATTACATCTTTATTCTGTCAAATCGTGGAGACGGAATTTTTTGGATATTAAATTCAGGAGCAACGTTATTGGCCAAATTTAGTGTTTTCAGTTTTGCCACGTTCTACAAATGATTCAACCAACTGGAAACACATTGAATTTACACTGCACATCTTTAAGAACTGACATTAATAAAAGACGCTCAGCGGGCACTGCCCTTCGCATCTTAGTCAACATTCATAATTCGGTAATTCCCCGCGCAGTATTCAAATCGTGGTAGACCGTAAGTTCATAAATATTGCCTAATATTTTTGTTATTACGTTTCTACTAACTACTAAATTGGGGCGAGTTCAATGGAAGTTCGACGCGTGGAAAATCGAGAGGCATTTTAACATGGCATCGGCAAATAACGAAAACTAAGTTTTTTCACCCTAGATTAAATCAAGATATCTATTTTCCCCCATTTGGTTGAATCTCTATCTTTTGCAGAGATCTTCCATGCTGTATATTCTCGTCTCGAGATACGCAGTTATACCATCGACAATATTGTCCAGTCTAACTGGATGGCAAACAATAACACATGTAAAATTGGTATGCACGATGTTTAGTTATTAGTAATACAAAGTCCAGTGTTGAATTTAGACTGTTTACTACATGGGGGAAAATGAAACATCTGGGCGGTATTTTTAACTATTCCTGCGCAATTCAACCCTTCTTTTATAGATACAAAAGACATGAACATGAAGTGGTAGTGTTTCCGGGAGGGAATTTCCCTCCCGGTCACCCCCCTGAATTCAACACTGACAAAGTCAACCAAGTAAAAGTAAAGCACTTACTTGGAATGATCAGTAACAAAGTTTTTGTATATTTCGAACTCGTTTCTCCCACGAATTTTGTGGTGCGCAGCACGGAACAACGAAAATGAAATGATATTCATAATTGTAGAATCACTGGAGCACACCGCCGAAAACCGAAAGTTTTTCCCTGTCGTCACGGTTCACCACATTCAAATTGTTGCACAACACTGACCAGTTGACCACCAACCACCACCACGATGATGCACTAATGGAAGTAATGTCTGTGTATGGTCATGTGGTGTGGGAACCTGCCAAGGGCGTAGCTATGAGGGGGAAACGGAGGGGTGCTTGCCCACCCTTATTTTTTTAAGGGCAAAGGACAATTGCTGCGTAGTCACTATTACAATTAACATTCTACAGTAATTTAAAAAAAAGTATAATAGGTCAGTGGCGGATTACCATATAAGGTAACATGGCCAAGGGTCGCACAATGCACAGCACCATGTAAGTTGCATACGTTTTAGGTGGCAATTTGCAAATTTAATATCAAATTAGTTGAGGAGCATGCTCAAAAATGCAACTTAACCCAAATATAGGCACCATATTAAAATATAGGGTTATAGGGACCTGCATTTTCAATTGTATTCTTAATTTTATTTTCAATTTTTTGATTATGTATATGACAAAGACATAAAAAATATTATCGTTTTATATTTTCGACAAAAGTGGGGGGTGGGGAATTAAATGTGTGCCTAGGAGTGCAGAGTCACCTTTGCGCCACATAAAACGTTTTGATTGTTTTTCTTAGGTTGGCACTGCCCCCCCCCCCCCCCCGTCGAAACATTACCACTTCATATTCATATTTTTTGTATCTATAAAAGAATGGGTGGATGGCGCGGGATTAGGTAAAAATACCACCCAGCCGTTTCATCCCCCCCCCCCCCCCCGGAGTAATCAGTCTGAATTCAACACTGGTTTGATATTTGAAAACTTAAGAAAACAAAGGTTTTTGGACTAAACTATAGTTTAACTAATTTTAACAATCAACCAGAGCCAATCCCAGGAATGATAAAAACTTAGAAAAGAAGTAGTGAAAAAATCTGAGACGTTTATCCCCGATTAAGATATGATTAGACATTTCCTTTGTCCAACCGGGTGTAACAAGCACCATTCAGTATATTACGAAGAGTGAACGCCTGCTTGCAGTCAATAGTGTCACAAAATCATTTTAGTGGGTATTGTGAGTGTACCCAGAAAAATGATGCTGGAAAAAAGGGAGGACTATAAGGTGAACTCTTAAAAAGATTTGCAAAAATCCATGAGAGCTGATGTTAATTTAACTCTTAATTTTTTTAAATTTGTAAAATATAAAATAAAATAATAATTAACTGTGTATATAAATTTTAGCCCCTCTAGCTGGAACCCTGGCTACGCCCATGGAACCTGCGGATTTTTCTGCTGTGCAAGATGGTTTGCCTACAGATGGGTGATTTACTGGCAGACGAAGCACGTGACCATATCGGCTGAAATTTAATCTTACATAAACATACAATTCGTTGAATCGCCAATAATCACGCTTTGCTTGAACACAGACAGCTTTGTCGAACGCTGCAACTAAAAGCTGAGTTGCAGTTATTGGAAGTTTAACCATTGCATGACCTAATTCACATTCCGATACCGCTGCCGTTTTTTCGTCACAACAAAATGTATGTTTCAAAAATACTATTTCGCCAACAGGTTGGTTTTCTCAAAAATACTGTACCTATTTGTAGCGGAAAAAATGTTACATCTTTTTAGGAAGATTCCAAAAATGCTTTAGTGTTACATCTAGCCTAATGGAAAAGAGATTATACAGGGTGTTAACAAAAGCTTACAAACTTTAAGGGGTGATGTACTCATAAAACTAAGACAAAAAGTTTCTATAAACACGTCCAGGAATGCGTCTTAAGGAGCTAACAGCAAGTTTCAATCTTTAGATTCGCTTTTCCCGAAAACTACGCCCTCAGCGATTCCAAACAAGACTACATTTTCTATGTACAAACGTCTAGTTTTTGAATATCTACATACAGACTTGACTACGATTTTTACTTAAAGAGTTACGATAAAAAACATCTCCCACCCTTGTATCAACTACCCCTTTTGAACCTTATACCAACTTTTTTCAAGGTCATCTAATTCAACATACAAAATCACATTTGCTTTATCTGTATGCAGGGCCGTATTACTAATGAAGCAGAAGGGATCGCTTCTAGAGCAAAATTTTTGGAAAAATAGACAATCGCCGTACAAAAATTATGCTTATGAGAGCGTACTACCACCGCTGTGTATTACCACCAATATTGCCAACTCTGGGGAAATTTCAAGCTATTTAAGAGCTAAGACACTTTTTTACGTTCTAGTAAATTTTATAAAGTCCTCAGAAATTACAAAAGTCGATAAACGATCGTTCAGCGTTCGATTCAGAGAATACACAATAGTTTCAGTTAAACATGTTGATAATAGTTATTTATGTACCATGGGGATTATAAGATGTTTATGCCCGAGGGCAACAAACATTAAGAATGCCCACAGCGTTAAACTTTCCACACGTAAATAAATTGAAAAGTTTGAAAAGCAGTTTATAACGCCCCAGGGCGTAAAGAGCGGGCGTAATAATAACGGCCACTCATTATGCCCTCTCATAATGACGGATGTAATTATTTCGTGCAGGTGGGACTGCTTTATATAGCTCATAACAGAGATAGAAGCAGCAAATAATAAATGAGTGGAAAATAAAGTTATTAAAAACACTGTAGTAACGTAAATACAGGATAGGGGAAATTGGGGAATTTTCATTTGTCTAGAGAAATAATAAAATAAAAGGTTGGAGGCGCCCGCCGTCTTGCATTACTACCGATGTTGATTTATATTTGACTGGAACTGCCACCGACTTGGTAATTGGTATACTGTCTGGATTGGTGATGCAGTTAGGGTTGCCAGAAATGAAAATGTCGAAATAGAAGAATTAACTTGAAAATATAGAAGTTTCAAAAAATATATAGAAGATTTAATAAAATTATTTATTACTGTCATTACATTAGGTATAATTACTAATGGTATTAAAAACAAACACATTAAAAATATTCAGATAAATGTAAATAAAAAAGACTAAAATAGTAACGATTAAACATTATTTTAAATACAACTCAACAAATGAAACATAAAACATCGCTTTAAACTGAACATTGCAACCCTATCCTCTTCCTCTACCTGTTAACTATTAAAATAACTCGAAAATATGTTGCCATTCTTTTTTCTATGAAGAAGTATATTTACAATTTGCTCGTTTTCGTTTTTGAACGAAACCTTTGTCGGTGTTGGTGTCAACACCACCACTATCACTACAACTTATTGTTATTGTAATCGTAATCATCATCACCACCACCACCACCACCGCCGGTAATGTGCATGTCAGAATCAGCCATATTATTGTTATTAATATTAATAAGTGCAAATACTACGAACGATAGAACGATAGATCGGAGAAAAAAACCTCAAGTACATAAAATGTAGAAAATTTTATTCTCTTTCATTTCATATACGTTCAACATTTACGAAATTGGATAGTTTTCGAGTAATGTTAGAAAAACTAAAAAAAAATTGGTTTTTACACCGTTTTTGCTTAAAGAAACGTGTTTCTGGTCAACAATTTTTTTAGCAAATCTGATATTCGTGTTCAGCGACCCAAAAAACATATAGGAACCAAATATCAAAACTCCACCAAAACTTTCAACATTCTACCATTTGACTGGGCTATAACTTCGCGGCGCTTTCGCGGCTGAACGATTGGTCGGAGAAAAAAACCTCAAGTACATAAAATGTGGGAAGTTGTATCGTCTTGCATTTCATATAGGTTCAATATTTACGAAAAATGGATATCTTTCGGGTAATTTTAGAAAAACTAAGAAAATCGGATTTTTACACCGTTTTCGTCTGAAAAAAACGTGTTTCCGGTTAAAATTTTTGTTGGCAAACCTGATATTCGTGTTCAGTAGCAAATATTCGAGAAGGCTTGACGATTAATTTAATTATGACATTTGTCAACTAAACATGCCTACTAAAATAATTTTTTCGTATGGCTATCTCTTTCTTACTCAAGCATTCTATATTGTTATTCATGTTATCTCATTGCTGTTATATACCGTGCGTCCACGAGACTACGCACCATGGCGTTGGAGTCATGCTAGTTTATTTTAAAGATCTACTCTTCCGGTGGCAATTGATAGTCAAACGGTTGCTAAGCACTGAAGTCTATGTCAAATTCGAGGTTATCAGGTTGGGATTTGCGTCAGTCTGTGTCAAAACTCACCCAAAAACCTAACCTGCTATCGTCGAATTTGACACCATATGTCAAGTTGAATACGACTAATCGTTTATTGCCATAGAAAAATAAATATAATAGGGTTTGTCATTAAGCTGTTTTCGTAAAAGCAAGAGCTGATCTTTGGGATAAATTAACGTTGCTCTGATTCCATGGTGCGAAACCCTGTGGACACACGGTATAATTATGGCCCCATCCGTATAAAATAGCTCTTAAGAGTGACGTCTGCGTTGTTGGATGGTCAACATGATTCTGCTTAAAAGCTCTAAGTTCCAATTTTTGTATGCTACCCAAAAGTCATCATCATTGGCCCATTCCTATGGATTATTGATCCCGCTCATTAGAGCTTTTCAATCCATTTTCAGAGGTGGATCACTCCTCAGCTTTCTTTGGTTCGTTACAGTTTCTGGTGGGTCTTTGCTGATTTCACCACTTTTTTTCCAACTTTGTCTGTCTAGGGCTTTTTGTTTCCAATTTATCACTTCCATAGTGTGTATATCTTCTATTACTTCATCCCTCCACCTGCTCTTTGGCCTGCCTTTGGATCTCCCTGCTGATGGTTTCCAATTCGTAATCCTCTTCACTATACTTTCGTCTTCACGTCTTTCTATGTGCCCTAACCAACTAATTGTCGCTGCTTTAATTCCTTTCACTATGTCTTCTCCTTTCATTTTTTCCGTCAGTTCGAAATTCATTCTTCCTCTGCATTCACCGGGCCAAAAATTACTCGTAGGAATTTTCTTTCTAACACACTTATTTTCATCACTTTTTATTAAATTTAATGTCTCACACGCGTATGTTATTGCTGGGTTTATTATTGTTTTATATATTTTAATTTTAGTTGCTTCACTGATACACTTATTTTTTAATAAATGCTTGTAACTGTAGTACAGTTTATGTCCTGTCTGTAGTCTGTGTTTAATATCTTCTTGTTTATCATTGTTATTGTTAATTTGTACGCCTAAATATTTAAAGGTTCCGATCTCAACGGTCCTCCTTGGCGGGTGTTTCTTTTGACATGTCATATATTTGGTTTTTTCTTCGTTAATTTGTAGTCCTCTTTTCACTGCTTCATCGTCCATTCTTCTTACCAATTCATCTAGCTTGCTTTTACTACGTGCTATTATAACCAAATCGTCTGCGTATGCTATGATTTGTGCTTCGTTTGTTATAATATTTCCTATATGTTCAATGTTTCGTATTATGCTTTCCAAAGTTAAATTAAAAAGAGTAGCTGATAGTGCATCCCCTTGTTTAACGCCTAAGTTTACATGAAATTATTCGTAGTTTCCACCATTAGTACTAATGCTGATCTGTGTTTGATCTAATGTCATTTGAATTAAACTAATTATCTTACTTGGGATTCCCACCTTCTGCATATCCTTGAAAAGCACTCCTCTTTTAATACTGTCAAAGGCATTCCTAAAATCGACAAATAATATGTGGAGTCTTATATTGAATTCGTACCCTTTTTCGATAATTTGCTTCATAATGTGAATGGCATCTGTCGTTCCTTTTCCTTTTGCGGAATCCAAATTGGTAGTCTCCAATTTCGTTTTCAGCATATTCTTTTAATCGTGCTTGTAGGAGTGTGGACAAAATCTTATATGTTGAATTTAAAAGGGTTATTCCTCTATAGCTACAACATTTTTCGAGGTCTCCTTTTTTATGTAATACTGTTACTACTCCCTTATTCCATTCTTTTGGCATCTTATTTTCCTTCCAGATGTTTCTAATTTTTGAATGTATTGTGATATGTAGGTGTTCTCCCCCGTATTTTATAAGTTCTCCATTTATACCATCGCAACCTGGTGACTTTCCATTTTTAATTTTTGTTATAATTTCTTTTATTTCTTCTGAAGTAGGTTCTGTTATTTCTTCATCTTCTACTTCTTCGAGTTCATATTGCATTTCCTCGTTATTGTCTGTCAGTAAATTTTTAAAATAGTTTTGCCATACTTCTTTTATTTCATGTTCTTCATAAAATACTGTTCCATTTTCATATTTTATACCTCTTGGTTTGATACTATTTTTGTGTTTATTCTTCCTGATTTTTTGATAACAAAATTTTATGTAATTTGTTCTGTTTTCTTCTATTTCATCCATTTTCCTGTTCAATCATTCTTCTTTCTTGTCTTTACATAGTTTAGTTGCTCCGTTCCTTTTTGTTTTGTATACCTTCTTATCTTCTTCTTCACCTGATTGTTTTGTTTCCTGATTCTTACTTTTGTTACAACTAACAAATGATCAGTGTGCAAACTAGTTCCTCTCAAAGATCTTACGTCATTTACAGATGCTGCATCTTTTCTGGAGATTAATGCATGATCTATTATTGATGCCCTCTGTTTGTACCTGGGATTAGCCATGTCATCTTATGAATTGGTTTGTGTTTGAACTTCGTACTACTAATTACTAAGTTTGCTGCTGCTGCAAAATTGCACAACCTCTCCCCATTGTTATTTGTATTGTCATGTAACGTGTATTTTCCTGCTACCGATCTATAACATGTTTCTTTACCAATTATGGCGTTAAAATCTCCTAAAAATATCAAAATATCATGCTTGTTTATTTTTTCATACACGTCTTCTAGCTGATTTTAAAATTGTTCCTTTTCTTTTTCGTCTGCTACTTCTGTTGGTGCATAGCAGTTTATAATCGTTAAATTCGCTGGTTTTGATTTTATTTGTAAATATGATATTCTTCCATTCATCGCTTTAAAGTTTAATATTTCATCTTTTATACGTCCATTAACTATAAATCCAGTACCATTGCTTCCTTGTTTTTTCTTTCCTGCATATAACATCAGATAATTTTTCTTTTTTATTTCTCCTGCTCCTTCCCATCTAATTTCCTGCACTGCTGCAACATCAATTTCATACCTTTTCAATTCATTTACTAGTTCTCTTGTTTTTCCTGGTGCTAATAGGGTATTTACATTCCATGTTCCTAGTTTAAATGTTCTCTTTTGTTTTTTTTATTTTTATTATTTAATTGGTTTTCATTATCCGTTATCATAGCCAAGGTCATTATCTGTGAGGGCAATTGTGTTTTTAAATGTAGTTTTTTGCATCCGGGTTCAATTTTTCCTTAAATTTCAATTTCGACTCCGTCATATCCCATTCTTACACATTTCCATTAATAGTTATTTTCTGGTATCCTATTTTTACTCTACTTCCAGCGTTCACTTCTTCTTTTGCGTAGTTTCTTATTTTCTCTGTATTTCCATCTCTTTGCTAGTCAGATCATTTTCAATATATATTCTTGTACCTTGGAGTCTATTTTTATTCATCATTATTTCCTTCTTTTGTTCCCACGTTGACACCTTGGGTACTATTGCCTGTTTTCCCTCATTTTTTCCTATTTTGTATGCTTCTGTAATGGTTGTATTAATGCCGAGTTCGTTTTTTATCATATTTTCTACGTTTTCTCTTGTGCCCCACTCTTCCTTAGTTTGTAGGCCTTTAATTATTATATTTTGTCTCTTCTTTTGCTTTTCTTGCACTTCCACTATCTTTTCTAAAACTGAAATTCTTACTTTCATTTCTTGTCTTCATCTAGTCCATTCTTCTTCTTTTCGTTTTAATCCTTTTTGCACTTCCGTTATTTTATCTTGATTGCTTTTAAAACCATCTCTCATTTCTCTTCTTAAATTTGTTCCCAAATCTTCTATTGCATTGAGTATGTTATCCATATCTGTAGTTACTTCTTCTTTTTGTTTAGATTTTTCTACCTTTGAGTTTTTCTCTGGTGTTCTGCTTATCTTTCTGCTCTTTTGGAATACTTTTATTGATTCTTCTGAATTTTCTGTCTCTTGAATCTCTTTTCTTTTCCTTGTAATATTTTCTAAATCTCTTTCGCTACTTATTGATGATGCTCTATCTCTTATTTTTTAGTAGCTTCAGCGTACTTATGCGAACGTTTTGTCCGTCCGTCCGTCCGTCCGTCCGTCCGGATCGCCTGTAATTTTCGAACGGCTACAGATATCGAAATTTTGAAAGGGGGCAAAGTTGTTGCTAAGGTCCCGAGCACCTTCATGCGCTATTTGGTTTTGGCTTTCCACTTTGCAAAATTTCCAAGCATTGTAGCACAGTGGCGGTTTGTCCACTTGGCGCCATCTACAGAAGCTCGGTGGTCACGTTTTGAACTACACATTCTGAAGCTACTCGTTAGACCTGTCCTTGAGCAGTTTATTTATTTTATTCTTGAATTTATTTGCATTCATTGGTTTATTATGACACTAAAAACAGCTGACGGGTTGCGTATGGCTTGTTTATCCGCTGAAAGTTTTGTCCTGGTTTAGAGCGTTCCACGCGTGCGAAAAAAACACCGTATCGTTATCGCAGCAACAATTTAGCTCTCGAATTTTGATGCAAATTTAATCCTGTGCGCTGTATTTTTGTTTTATTGGCGTATTGAATGCAACCGATTTGGGCCGTCCGCATTTATTCGGCTTTAGGTTCAGTGCGCCGCTAAAATGCACAGCTCGCGGGCGCCCAAAATGCACCAATCGCGATCGCGTACTTATATTCCCACAAGTAAAGTTGCCATATTTGAAAATTACAATTTCGGGGCAGGATTAGGAAAATGTTGGAAGGGGAAGGGGGGGGGGGGGGCTTCCAGGGAAAAGGAAATTCAATACTTCATTTTTTTAAGGTTTTTTTTTAAATTTCTTCGTAGTAAATTTTGAAATATTTTAAACTAAATACTAAATAAAAACATTAAACTATTATTCGAAAAGGAAACTAATAAGAAAAATTTATTTAACAGCAACACTAATACGAAGCTGAAATAAAAATGTTAATTTCACAATATGTAGTTATTAATACAGGGTTAGTCATGAGTTTTGACACAAACTGACACAAAACCTAACCTGATAACCTCGAATTTGACATAGACTTACAGTGCCACCAATGACATGTAAACAGAAAGTTGGGGACTTTGATTCAATTTATTAATCAAATTAAATATTGTATGTTGGGTTGCCATCAACTTTTGGTCAGAAGTAACCCACTCATGACTAACCCTGTATATTAAACACTACCTCTGCAATCAATTTACATTACCTGTTTTAGCTGCAGTAGCAGTGGTCATTGGGATTGTTGTATGTACTATCAATCATATTTTTAAAACTTTAAATTTCTTTTAAATTTTACTTACCTTTATTAAATGTGGATCAAGGTGCAATTCACATAAACCCATAATTAATTGCCTATTTAAAAACGTCTTTGGAAATCAAATTCCACAATAGCGAAAAGCTAAATACTGATAGACAATGTTTTGTTAAACAATTAGTTGTAAATTATATTTTAGGAATTGAACCAGAATTTGCGGAACTCAATCGAAACCGGTAAAGCGTAAAATGTTCTTAGAAAATCGAGACATTTCGGGACAGCATTTAGTTTCGGGACAACTAACTCCAAATCGGTACAATTCTGAAAAATCGGGACGTATGGCAAACCTACCCACAAGTCCAGTGGGAATGCGTAAATAGCCAATCAGAATATCCAGAAAAATTTCTGATGAAAACTTAAATTTTGCGGTTTCTCATGGACAAACGCAGTGTTGGTAAAAGTTTATTTGGGCTTCAGATACGATGGCCCTTTAGGATAATAACGTTATACTCTTAAGAAATGCGTTGAACGTGCTTGTAAATAATTTAAGCGAACCTGCACAAAATCGTGGGAACAGTCTGAATTTAAAGGAAAAGCTGAAAACTAATCGCACAAAAATATCTCTATTTAATTAACTTAAAACTAGAGTCAAACACTGTCAACCTTAAAAATGTTGTGACAAATATATGCAATGCCACTGAACTAAAATACCACCAGTGTAGATTTACATCTAACTGGAACAGCCGCTGGAGTAAACTATCACCGCCTGGGGTTACCACCGATTGGAAACACCTCCGACTGCATCCGATAGCAGTTGCTGCAACACATCTTACATGAACGACCACGAATTTTTGGATTGAAAATAACTACCCTAAGTTTGCTTTTTTATAATTATATATTTTTTCTACTCACTGTATAGAAAGTCGGCTTTTGCACTCTAGTTTTAGGAAATAAAACTGTCAATTTCCAACCAGCGGGAGCCAATTTCTATTAACTCCCGGCGGGAGCCAATATGTGTTACCTCCCTCATTTGTGTTTATGTCACCATGGATACCACACGAAAGCTTGAGAACGCTATGTCAACTTAGACATTTAACAAAATGTCATCACAAAAATCTAAAGTTGCTAGATACACATCTAATAAATCTCCAAAGCAAAACTTTAAAAATTTTGCATTAAAAACTGGCGTTCGAAGACAAAATCATATATATATCACTGGAGCAAAGGTTCATTTCCTCCCTTGTGTGTTTATTCACACGCGGGAGGAAATGAATACCTTTGCTCCCTAGATATATAAATAGCTATTATGTCTGCTGCAATGTTTTAGATATTCAATAAAACAGCAAATATTAAAAAGGTTGCTTTATTTCATTTTGCAAGGGGTACATATAAAATGTGTGTATTTGGGGAAGCAAAAAATTGCTCTGCTTTTAGCGGCAACTTCCCTTAATCCGGCGCTGTCTGTATTATTTTAGTCACATAAAATCGTTGTTTTTTATTGGCCCGCTTAACAATGTAGCTGCTTTAAAATTCATATCCGGACCATGTTCATAAGAATTGTTTATCTTATTTTGATGAGTACCATCACCCATGAAGGTATATTCCCTTTTTTTAAACCCTGTACATTCTTTTTCTGTTTTTTTAATTCTTAGTCCTAATTTTAATCAACAATAAAAATAAATCAATACTGTATAATATACAGCAAGTCCAAAATGAGGAAGGTCAGTATGGGGATCTTGTTAATAGTAAGAGATACAAAATGGGAAAAAAGTTACGTAATTAAAGGACTAACAGAATCAGGTCTAGAAATACATTTTTGACGCAAACTGACACAAAACCTAACCTGCTAACCTCGAATTTGACATAGACTTAAAATTGACAGCAGAGTAACCAACATTAAAAGTTTTTCAATTCATTGTATTCTCTCACTAAATACAACTCGGGGTATGATTAGCAATCGGCGATATTTCTTATTGAAACCAAAGAGCAAATACAACTCGTCCTTCGGACTCGTTGAATTCTCACCTCGGTTTCAATTCGAAAATATCACCGATGATAATCATACCACTTGTGGTATTATGGCTGAAGGTACTTCTTATCACATAAATTTGAGTTACGAAAAATAAATGACAAGTTGATACTGTCGAGCTAAACCTACGTGAGGATCCTTGATACATAAAATTAAATTTAAAAAAATATTATTAAGGTGACTAGTATAATTGAATTATGGGTTGCATAACTTTGTGTGCAGCATTAAGACTAGACGAAATGAAATGTTGTGTACAAACCTCCAAACAGCCTTTTATGTTTAAAATTCCATACTTTAAAGGTCGTTTTGAACGCGTTAGGAAAATTTCAAAATGTCAAATACTTTGTAAATACAGGCAGACCTTGCCGTTCGCGGAATTGCGTTTCGCTGATTTGATTTTACGCGGGGCACTTATGTGCTCCCTTTTATTTGCCGTTCGCGGGTGAATTGCCAACGTTAACTGTTACAACTTTCACACACTAACTGAATAAAGCAGACGTATGCGGTTTATATCATGAACACCTAAATAACATTATTTATTACGAACTTGTAAACACACTTATCGAGCGTATTTCTTTGAATCTCTTATTACCACATTGGACCTGAAATAAATTGTAAAATTATAACTTGAATAAACAAATGGACATTCGAGCTCTAGATTCAAGTGGCAGACTTATGTTACGTATGGAATTTTAGTTTGTATACGCACTTTTACGTATTTTTGTATTTTTTGAGGTTGTATAGTATAAATAAATCTAGTTAATGGAACCTAACCCCGTTTTTTATCATTTATGTGTTTACTTGCACATCGCGGCATTCTTCTGGAACGTAACTCCCGCGAACGGCGAGGTCTGCCTGTACTTCATTACTACAACTTAAAAAAAAAGCTTTCCTCATTGTCTTGGGAAACAAATACCAAGAAATGTTACTTAAACACCATGATACTTCCTTCAAGTGCTTTAGCTCCTCGACTGACAAAGAACATCTTTCACATATTTTACTAGTAAATTAGGGATGTGCGGTACGATGATATTTTGAAGTACCGGTACTTTGTCTCTCGATACTCGATATTTTGTAGTTCAGTAAGTGATACAATACCATACGATCTATTTTTGGTCAGTCTATCGTCAAAACCGATCCAAGGTTTTTGCAGCCTGGGTTCGAATAACTCATCTTTTGATCATTAAATTGCATTTTTTATTTTTTAAATCATACATACATAATCTAATGAATAAAACAATTTCAATGAAGTGGTTTGATATTTATATTTCGTGTTCTATGGTAATAAGGTCTAAGGGATTAATCTTTCCTGCAAGATGATCCAATATGTTGATATCTTTCAAGAAAACAAAATTATTTTGCTGAGCTGAAATCTTCCTCCTTTAGGTTTTGACTGGTACTGCAAAATGGTAATTGATAAATTCCAAGAGGAATGACTAATTCTGGTGGACCGGAACTCTCATATATCCCAAGAAATTTTATAACAATGATTAAATATCCAAAGAAAACTTCATTGTTCAGCTGAAATATGTATAACAGCAACTTCTCACTAGGATGCCGTAGCGAACTTCGTCGTGACGTTTGGTAAAATAGTTAACAGTTGTGCGTTCATTAGCAGTTTTATTTTATTATTCAGTGAAATGGGGATTTATATTGTGCTTTTATAAACAAATATGTCACGTTCAACGAGTAACGCGTGGAATGTATTTATTAAGACAGATTCTGGAGGAAAATGCAGGCTTTGTCAGTGTTACGTTAAGAATTCAGAAGGAACTACAAATTTAAGAAAATATCTCACAAGAATACTGATTTTGTAAATATTTATTGTTTATTTCTTGATTGTTACTACTATTATTGATACAGTTCTATTTGCTAGGCGTGGACTCAAAGGTTCGGAGAAATAAACTTTGAAAATATCTCTGATCAACTGTGTACTGGTACTTTTGTATACAATACTGCCTCAGTACCAGTACTTTTCGGTGTATCGAACATCCCTGTAGTGAATACATGCAAAACTTATATTTATTTGTATCTCGTTTGCAGTCTCCATGGAAAACTTATATTGACAAAAACAACGAAAATATAAATGAAACATTTATTATTATACAGAAAACACATAAATGGCACTTTTAAGTACCAGGATAAATTCATTTTAAACTCAGTAGTTTTCTTCGAAGGTAGAAACTTATACAAAAAGAACAATAAAAAATAATTATAATAACATGTGGATATAAAGCTTAACGAAGTAATACTTATGCATAATCGGTAGTATTAGTAGCACATTCAAAACAGTCGAGGTGCTTATCATAGACTTCTTGTGTAATGCCCTTAACTTGAAGCTCTAAAATTAGTTTCTCCAGCTTTGCTACTTTTTTCAAAACCGGGGGAAAATGCAGATCCATAATTACTTTTACTTCCTCAATTTTATTTTTTAATTCCTCCAGTATCTCCCTATAAAAAAAATTATAATCATTATATAAATATTATTTGTGGTTCTTTTTTAAACTGTTAAGTTTGTGTTTTCAGTATTTGTTTTAAGTAAATTTTTTTATTGGTGAACATTTTTAATATTGTTTTTATTTACCACAACATATTTACATTAACACAAAACTGTTATCCTTACCCCACTTGCAAATATCTGTTCACCGAATCCTCCTTCAGCCATTTAAGACAAATGGAACAATAGGTGAACCGAAGGGCACCACTTTGTAAAGAAAAATTACCATAGCATTTGTCATAGTATTCTATTAGAACCTTCTGCATCTCCATATGGCATTTTAAATTACCTAAAATAATACGGCAGTCACCGCATATTACAACTTCTGTTTCACACACGATACCTTTTCTTAGATAATATTTTGCAAATTCTTTATGGAAATCTCTGATCACTGTATGATAAGGCTGGTATATAGTTTTAGCTAACTGCAAACCACGCTTTGCATCTTCCAGGTCATTACACTTATCAACTAGAATTAATAAGGCTACTGTTAAATCTAGCAGTTAAATCTTAAAAAAGTTGTTTGTCAAGGATCACTACACTAATAAAAGTTAATTGAAACTATCCAGTAGTACTTACACTCGGCCAGGTTTTGCAAAACCGATCTTTCTTTGAAAATTACGTCTGGAGATATGGTGATTTCAGAATTGCAATCTAAACAAGTACCTGCAGCAAAGATATCGACCTTCCATTTAAGAATTAGCGGGCCGTTGCATTTTGAACAAAAATACGCATCGTATGCCCTCTGCAACAATTGCCATTACAAATAATTACAATTTCAATGTTTATTGTATTAAATTTCTGTACTTACAAGAGACATTTTTGGGTTTTTGCAAGCTTGACATTTCAAGTTCATAAAGCATTCCTGCAGGAGTATCATTTGGCGTCCCATGGGTTTCGGCAGACATTCATATTCTCGATATGCATGGTGAACTTCTTCATTGGGTTTTATGTTTTCTATGGCTTTAACTACCACAGTATCCCCTACAAAACTAAAAGCAAATATTACAAATTATGTAGCAAACTTGAATTCAAACAGACCACTTCAAAATATGTTTCCTGTAGAAAAAACAAAATTACTGGCAACTCAACGGAACGAACATGAACAACATTAGATATGCGGACGATGCGATCATATTCGGGAACAGCTTCGAAGGTTTAAAAGGACTCATGTCAAACATTGAAATGATCAGTCGACGATACGGACTTGAACTACACATACAAAAAACAAAATACATGGTTATCAGTAGAAATACAATTCCACCCGAACCCTTAATAGTAAACTCCCAACCAATCGAAAGAGTAATATCAATGACATACCTAGGTACATCGATCAATGATCAATGGGACCATTCTAAAGAAATTAAGTGCAGGATTGAGAAAGCCAGATCATTTGTTAACCACTGGCGGATCCAAGGCGGTGTTAACGGGGTTAATTCACACCCGCTTAGGCTTCTTAGAAAATGTAATAGGATAAAAAGTTGACTGTTTTGTTTTAATTATAAAGAAAACGCACCCATATAGCATCCGCTCGTAATTTAAATGTGAATTTGCCGAATGCTTTTTCAACATTCCTTCATTTCTTTTTAATTCCAATAGGCGCAAATTTGCTCTCACTCACAGCGTTGGTGGGATTTTGTAATGTAGCATGCTGTGTGGATGCTTAATTAATTCAATATTAATATCCAGATATCTAAAGGGTATCATGTGATAACAGTTGGTGATAGAACTGGTGGTAGTAGCAATAGGCAACCAGGGAGTTGTTTACTACAAGTGAAAAAACTTCTTTAATTTTGAATAATCTACGTTTAATAAGTCACGTTAAAGGGCTAACTTTCCTTAATTGTGAGAGCAATATTGTATATTTGGTACGTGATAGCAAGATAGCCTTCTTCACGATCAAATTTGACCAAAGGTCACAATTATTATTCATATTATAATTTTAAGATTGTTTGAACCCATTTGAAGTGGTAATTGGTACTTAAACCATGAGTAAGTGAAAGTGAGAGTGATTGTGGCATGCTGTACTACCGTTTATCAAGGTATTAAGAGGTACGAGAGCTACAACGAGCTATTTTGAGTCTTCAACTACTCAAGGGAGGTATTTGATGACTACGAATCAGTTAGGATATGATAGAAAATACACTCAAGGTACAAGTGAGTTGTCGTGAAGGTTAGTGTATTTTTATTAACAAGTTTGGTACGACAAAATTCGTGGAAAGCATTGTAATTTAGGTTTAGAGCGCAATTTAGAATATTAAGTTTTCTAAATTGGCTTTGATTTGGGTACTCGACGTTTTCGGCCATTATAAGTAGAAATTACATCATTTTGGTCTAGGTATCTGTAATTAATTTTAACCTCAATTTGGAAAAAGTAATTTGATTAAATAATTTGACGTTTAGTTTTGATTGATTGTAATGTCAAACCAAGCATAATAATACAATCTAACTTAAAAGTACTAAGGAGTGTGATTGACAAAGAAGTCAATACAATAATAATTTTGTAATTCAGTATTCAATTATAGAGAGATTCATTATTATAACCTTTACTCATTCAGCTGAGGAAGATAGATTCTTATTTGCTCAATAAACTGACTAGCTGAGGTAATTTTAAATAATAGTCAAGTGACATAATTTCAATCACATATTTTCATAAGTGAGATATGTCAATTTTGAAAATAATTCAAAAGCAACAAAGTAAGTGTTTAATACATTATTCTCGATACTACTTCTGTTAACTAAGTAAAAGGGTAGATATCTAATTTACTAATTATAATAACCATTCGAAAAGGGGTTATATAACAATTTTCTTCTCTCGTTGAAGTCGGTTCTGTGACCTGTCTAGTGTTTACCAGTCTCCACTAAACAAAACAATGAATTGCACCTGGTGCATAGTTATCGGCGTATTTTTAAATTTTGCTAGTACCGTAAGACGGCTATTTGGAACGTGCCTGCCTATTTGCAACACTAGGTAACTTTTGTGAATTTTGCGCCATACCAACTAATTCCGATGACAGGTTGGTTCGTGCACGTAACCACAGCTAGAAAACAAAATTCACTAACAAATGTTTACATTTGGTGACATTAATTTAATTTGTGCCCCAATTAGAGGTCTAAATCAAGATAAGTTTTTGTTATTTTTGAATATCTCGAAGTCTCCCCTCTAGTGAGGTGATTACATAAATTATGAAATTTCTTTATCTGAAGTTATTTAGTACATAACTTCAACAACAAATTAATTTCTTTACTTTTTTTTTACATTTGATAGTAATGGGTGGAGCAGCTAAATTATATCAAAACTAACATTTGCAGGGTAATTTAAAACGCCTGAAAAATGTCCTCAAAGACCTGTTATCTCTTGAGGCCGCCACACTTTTTGTTGAGTTATTTTATTAATTATAAGGCCAATGTTTTTATTATTGTTTTTTATGTACTATTATACTGGGTGATTGGTTGTGATTTTTTCTTAGGTTGGTACTGTTTACGTTGGTGGCACTGTAAGTCTGTCAAAACTGACGCAAAACCTAACCTGCTAACCTCAAATTGGACATAGACTTACAGTGCCACCAACTTAAACAGTGCCAACCTAAGAAAAAAAATTACGCCATTTATGGTCACCCGGTATTTATGTTCTTATAATTTTAAATAGATTATTACCAAGTTATTATGCATAGTTTTTACTTTTTTTCTGTTGTTTGAAATATTATTCGACATATTTTTAATTTTGTTTAAAACAGTCTTGTTGCTTTTCAAGATTTATTTTTATATTTTCATAAATAAAGAACGAATGTAAATAAACACTGTTTTTTTTATATAAAATCCTATACCCAAAACTTTTTATGCCTGTAAAAAGGCTTGCATAACAGAATTGCTTAATTGTTTTAATATAAATTGTGATTATATTTGGAATAAATATGGTTTGAAACATATTTTAATGATAAAATTCAGATCGTTCCAAAAAGGCAACATTGCTGTGTAATTTGGAAAATAAAAAATTTGTAAATAAACAATCAGAAAATAGCTATTTGTACAATCAGTTGGGAAAAGTGATGTTTTTCCGTTTTAGACGTGAGATTTTTTTTCGAGGCATTAGCCGAGAAAAAACACGTCAACGGAAAAACATGCTTTTTCCAACGTATTGTACACAAGATTTTGTTAAATCCGGTAAAAAATTAGGTACTCATTATTTAATTATCCTATAACATAAAATCGTTGCTCTCTTTCTTTCTAACTTTTTTTCTATGTTTGTTCTCTATCTCCTCCGAAGATACTGGACCGATTGAGTTGTACGATGGCTTAAAAGTTTGCTCATTTTTAGACTTAGATCGTAGGCCGGTTCTTATTTACAAAAAAAGTACGAAAAAGTTTTAATTTAATTAAATCCTCTAAGCAGCGGAGCGGAGCGCCTGTTGCCGTGGGCTACGGTGTGACAGCTGCTGTCGCCGTGTGCTATTAGTGGAAATTGTTCTAATTTTGTAGTTAACGTATATAAAAAATAAAGTTTGCATCGATTCTTTTTTGTCTTATTTTTCCATTCTGGTTTGGAAAAATTCAACTTTTCCGCATCCAATTGAGTATTGAAAAATCGAAGAATTCCTAACTGGATTTAACAAATATTTTTTTTGTTACATGACCATTACGTAAGTGTCCCGAAATATATCTTCTTACTAATGCCATTTATTGTTACTTACCAAAAAAATTTACTGCAAAATTAAAAAAGAAAAACTACTAAAATCGTTCCAAATAGCCCCGCCCCGTCTTACGGTACTATGTTTGTTTTAAATTGTACAACTAGTTCAAGTTTAAAATTTCCAAAACCTGTAAAATTTCAATTTTAGAGTTTAGTACTGGTACGTAAAACAATGCTTATTTTGTTCTCTGATGTCATTTTTTTGCAGTGGTCTGTTATGATATGTTTTATCGGACTTTTTCCACTGTCTAGGGTGTATATACTGGGATTATACGTCTCTAATTTGGGTATGTTATTAATTTAATTTTTCTAAATAAGGGTACCACCCAAATATATTTTTGTATTCGTGTTATCAAAACTTAGGTTGATTAAAAGTTACTTATAAATTGATAGCTAAAATAAATAGTTGTATGCCCTTTATAATATCTTATTTATCTGCAACTAATCAAATAAAAAAACGCTAGCTCAAATTTCAGTAAAACAATTGCTCGTCTCGGTTAGGTCCACCCTGAATGCATAATTTATCAAAATCATTAAATAAGGATCTGTTCTCCGCTTTTAGTTTAAACGCGCACAATCGAAAATCTGAAATTAGGTCAAGTGTTAACCAAGATGGACGCCGTTTGCAAGACTGCGTCTACTTGAATGATAAATATCGTGATATCTATCAAAGTGCTATCGGTAAATATTGGAATTAAGCTGTTTTCGCGGCATTAACTTGTCTTCTGTTTCAGATCTTGCGGGCACGCTATTTCAATTGTTTTTATAGCGTCGGTTTTGGAAAAACAACCTCAACTCTAATTATTGCAATTTCCGCATCTTTGGCTGTTATTAGATGTTTAATATGCCTGGGATCGGCTTCCTCAGGTTGTACTCTTGCTTTATGGTAAGTTTCAGGCTTCTAGCGCCAATATTTTCTCGTAAAACTAACCTGCGATTTCTGCAGTCTGCGGCAAGCTCCTCGGATGAACTCAAGCAGCCGGATCTTCTCCTGGGGTGCTGGGATTGACGTGCCGGACTCCTATTCGCTAGAGGGACGTGCAGCAGTTGAAACCACGGGCTCTGGAACCTCTTTCGTGGCTGTGGCTCAGGATCGACAGCTGGGATGAGTATGGCGAGGCTCTCGGAGACGTCAGCGATGAAAATTATTTTTATATAAGGGAAATTGAAACCCACATTTCCAGTTGTAGCTGGGTAAATTGCCAATACAATGGTGTACTTTTTATTAATAAATTCGGTTGGTTTCTATCTTAAAACTCAATTTATTTGGAGACACAAAAACTGGCAGTTATTACAATAATTTATTCATTTGTTCCTCTTCCATTAATTTGTTATAAACAAAAGCTAGTTAATTTCAAATAAATTGCAGATATTAACATGGTTCAAAATACTAACTTTTAACAATAAATTCTACTTATTTATTCGTGCATTTCCTGCATTGGCTTCTTTTGAATTCACTGTTTTCTTTTCACACATATTTTTTAGTTCATATGTGTTCACTTTTCTGCTATTCCTATAACCCTTGCCTTTTGATTCTTACGGTTTCCTTCAAATGCTTTAATGCCTTCATTCTTATCCGCTCGTTGCATGTTCATAAGCTTATCTATCCTTCAATTACCTTTCTTATAAAACCCTGACTGGATTTCACTATTAAAACTGTACCCTTCATTCCCTTGCGTCTGCGATCCATTTTGTAATTACTAAATTTCATTCGGCTTGGCATTTACTTTAGCACAAACCTAATCAATTAACTGAACTTACATCCAATTTGGATCCCTATGCAAATTGAGCTTTGCTTACCGCGTTCATTAATTAATTATTCTGCAATTACTGGCATCTCATTACAAATGTATTCATTCTGGCAAATTCAAATTTTAGCTTTGCAGTTATATAAAATATCTCACTCTGAGCTTTCATGAAATGTCCATTAATTTTGCAATGCTAACAGTGTTGATGTGTAGGGCTTCAAACCATAGCAATACACCAATGCTTATTTTATAATATTTTGCTTGAAAGCCAAAAAATACATACTTGATTTTCAAGTAATTGATATTTATACAGAGATCACAAGCATTACTCAAAATAAGGCATTTCCTAACTGGTTTTATAAATTGTTATTGCAAATTTATTACTTCCTTTTACTATAAAGGAAGTATTGGATTCACCCCAAATATTCGAAATTAAGTTTTCAACGGATCTTCACGTTTTAGAGTCCCCTGATTCCAAAAAACATATTTTTTTTCATTGGTCTGTCTGTCTGTCTGTCTGTGTGTGTGTGTGTCTGTCTGTGTGTCTGTCTGTCAACAGAATATCTCAAAAACGAAAAGAGGTATGGCGTTGAAACTTCATATATAAGTTTTGTGTACTATGTGGATGAGACAGCAAGCTTTTGAAGAAAATCGCATAACCGGAAGTAGGTGTTTACTCTTGTGATTTTTCAGTTTTTTTCGATTTTTTCAAAAACGGCTCTAACGATTTTTTTTTAACTTTACATTTTTCTTACATTTTTAATGTGTATTGATGTGAGATAGGCGATTTTCCAGTTGAATACTTCTAAAGTGGGTTTCTTTTGTTTTTTTTTTCTATTTTTTTTTATTAACTCCTATTTTAAATAAAACACCCGGTATATTATTACATTTTTGAATTCACCTTAAAATTCTAGAAAAAATTTGTCTCTTCAACTAACACTCGATTTTTTACCGTTTTTGTAGAATTTGTAATTTTTGAAAATTTTTAACAAATGGTTAAAAATTAAAAATGAAATTTTTGACTAATTATAAGATCACTGTAAAAGGAAGTTGTGTGAGTGTATCACACCAGATTTTTCTGTTTGTTTTATTTAATTTTTTAGAATGGTACAACTTTCTAAAAACCAAAAAAAAACATTAGACGTCTTTATACCAAAACAAAAAACCACTGCCCTTCATGTCGATCAGGATAAGACGGTAGAAATTCAAAATCCAGAGAAAGCAGATGATTTGTCAACAAACTCCACAGAAACTGAAACTGCATCCACTTCTATTCCCGCTAATAATGAGGAGATTGAAAGTTGGTCAAATAGATTTCTTGGGAGTCTTTCTAATTTAAAGAAAAACGAATTACTGGAGAACCCTTATGTTCCCGGAAAAATGTGCTTACATATTTCCTTTCTCGGAAAAAAAATTACATGTGAAGTAATTAAAACACTTTTTGGATAAATATACTTGACTTGTCTATTCGTACATGAAACAAAAAGTTTTTTGTCGGTTTTTCTTGAAATGAAGTATGTTAAGTGGCTCAAATAGTTTTTTTAAATGAAAAAGGGTTGAATTTAGAGGTATGAAGTAACATATCAAAAAAAGCTCAAAAATTCATACAGGACTTTTCATTTGAAAAAACCGAAATTATTAAATTTGCTAATGTTCAGCACCATGTATATTGCTAATACCCAGAACCATCATTTTCCACTGGAAAGGTATACCTAGTTCACGACAAGCATACTTTTTTGGTAACGTTTTTCTTCATTCAATTGCAATTCTCCCTTTATAGCTAAAATAGCGGTTCAATATTCTTTTTTTTAAATATAGTGCTAATTTAACTTCAGTCTTTTATTTGTTGAAATCGAAAAAAAAATAAAATATGTAAAATTATTTTTATTTTTTACCTCTTATTCTAAATATCTACCTAGTACCATCCCATAGTAGGCATTACCAACCTAAACTATTAGTTTAGCCTTACTGTTCAATCTACAAAAATTAGTTGACTCCCCCCCCCGGCTTAGGAAGTCTTTGGATCTGCTTATGTTGTTAACATGCAGAAAGTGTTTAAGACTCGAGATGTAAATCTAAATACAAAAATTCGACTATTAAGGTGGTATCTTTGAATATAAAACCTCACTGTTAACTTTAAGTAGAGAAGTAAACCCTTTTTCAAACATACCACGCCACTGGTGAAAGTTTGTTAGGTTATGTACATTGTTTACAATGCACGTAATTATTACTTACTGATGGAACGTTATTCCTTTACTTGTAGTTGTAGGTGTTTGAAGACACACACAAGATGCACAACTAACAATTTTTCACCACAAGTTTGTTTACAACGAAACTGGCGTAACCACCCGAAACTCACAATAATGAGTCATCAATGGGTTTTACAAATGGCGACTTCCGTCGTAGTTCAATCATATGCTACAAGTTGATGACACTCCTTCCTGAGGTTTTATATTCAAAGTGTGTTATGTATTCTCTGTTCTGTTGTATGGAGCTGAGACCTGGACACTAACGGAAGCATCGGACACTAACGGAAGCATCAATGAAGAAACTTTTGAGATGTGAACGTTCAGGCGAATATTGAGAATATCCTGGGTGGACCGTGTGACGAACGTTGAAGTACTGCAAAGAATGAATAAAACAACCGAAATCGTAAAAACCATAAAAATAAGAAAGTTGTAATATTTCGGACATCTCATGAGAAATGAACAATGCTAAGGAATACTTCAACAGATACTACAAGGTAAAGTGCTAGGAAAGAGAGGACCCAGACGCAGGCGCATCTCCTGGCTGAGGAATCTAAGATCTTGGTTCTAATGACAACGACAGACCTCTTCCGAACAGCTGTCAACAAAGTCCAGATTGCCTTATTGATCGTGAACATCCGGAACGGATAAAGCACGTGAAGATTAGTTAGAAAAATGAAATGAAAATAAAATTATTGCATATTACCATAGCACTTTTTATAATATAGTTTTCAAATCTCTTCACTAATTTCAGGTAAATCAAATAAAATTTAAGTGAAAAACTTCAACTTGAATTCTTTAAACAGCTTAATTATCAGCATAATGAAGAAAACCATGGTAGTTTAGTATTAAAAAAACGTTGACTGACCTATGATTCTTATTGATTTAGAATAATCGGGTAGTTCTCACATAATAGGACAATTGCTGTCCTTTGCTTGTAGCGCACAAATATCTCGATATTTTCACACTGCGACCGCTCTACATTAAGCTTGATGGTGTCTTACTCTATATTTTAAATGATAATTAGATCTAATTTTATTGTATGTGTTCAGAAATTTAAATTAAAGTAGGAAATCGTCATTTCGGTAACTGTCCTCAGCTACATTTTACAAGTTAGTAGGCTCTACCAAACTTCACCAGCACGTAAAAAAAATATTTGTTTGTTATTTTGATTTATAGTATGCTGCAAAATTAAAAATTTACGGGTTTAAAAGCCATAGGTAGCACGATCATTTTTATATCCAACTCCAAAGTCTGTCCACGAAGTTTCGCGTCATTCCGGTAACAGTGCAAGTATTACTCCCACCCACTCTGTGCAACCATGGAATACTGAACTAGTCGTCCTTAAGTGTTGTGTTGTGGTAGTGAGCATACGTTGTAGTAGGTGAGTTTTCGCTTGTTATTTCTGTTTAATGGTGACAATGTTAATAAAATATAAAAACGGAGAGTTACCTTTATTACACGTCAATTCGGTAACATAATTTTTTTGTGCTAAACTCAGTTTTCCAAATTATAAAAAGTATTTAAACCGTTATAAAGACTGATACAAACATAACCTCTAAATTTTAAAGCCAAGGTTATAGAGCATGAGGTGAAATCGTTGAATTATCTACAAATACGTCATTTCGGTAACGGTCATTCCGGTAACAGATGTGCGTATTAGCATTGTTACCGAAATGATTTTCCTGTTATCGGAATGATGTGTTAACAATTTATAAGTGTTCTATTGATGCACAAGTAATAATTGTGAATTGAATATCTACTATTAGGTGAAAAATGGATGAAAAATTTGTGGCCCTCAAAGAAAAACTAAAAAGAGATAGGGAGACTGCATTTATGAAACGTCAGAATGAAGAGAAAGAAAAAAAGAGTAAATCTTGCACGAAAGTGAAAAATACGAAAGAAGAAAGTGATTTAGAGTTAGAGAAATCAAATAAACATATAGGTAAGTACGACTGATATTTCGCCGGAATGTGGGGTAAATTTAATTTTTAATTAGGTCCTACTCAAAAGCCGAAATGCGAAACAAAATTCCAAAATTCTGACGAACTGAAAAAACTGTTGGCAAAAAAGAGGGAAATTGAATTAGAGATCCAGAAACTGCAAAGCCAAGAAAATCAACAAACAACCGATGTTGGCAAAAGAATTTCTCTGCTTGAGCCACCTTCATCTGTGGTAGTAGAGCAAAAAACGGAATCTGAATTTGCTAAGTTACGTAAGTCGGTTAAACAGACAACTAATAACTCTAAAAAGATCATCACTAAAGTAGAGAGTAAGGTTAGCGACGGAGATTCCATCGGTATGATGCGGAAGCCACCTAAAATGAAAGTGCAAAATAAACAGACAAACAAGCAACGCCCAGAAGTCGAAAAACAGCGTACAAGGGAGCGAGTAAGAAAACACCGATCAAAATTAACTGTAGACAAGCTGGAGGAAAAGAGAAGAAAAGACAGGGAGAGGTATAAGTTCAAAAAAGAAAATGGTTTAATCAAGAGCATCAGCGACAGCAAAGAAAGAGAACAAAGAAAAAGAAGAAGAGATTGGAAAGCAGCGAGCAAACGGTATAGGCAACGCAAGTCTATGCAGAGGCAAACCATCAAATACCTGGACGGAGCTACTCCTCCAAATTCATCTGACGAAGAATTAAATCCTGCTTACGAACAAGATGTCCTTCGCGGCCTTCCAAAACAGAGAAAAGGGCGTAAGAAAGTCAAGAGTAATCGAACAACTGCATACAAGAAATTAGCAAGAGCTCAAGATGAAATAAAAACACTAAGGGCAAATGTAGAAAAGTATAAAAAACGACTTTATAGACTAAAAATTCTGCCTAGTTCAAAGTCTAGTAATTCTCCAGCTACGAAAGTCAAAAAAATGACAAGAGGTTTGCGCATACCCACGGTTGTTAGAAAACGTTTACTCTTCGGAGAAGTTCTCCAACAACAATTGAAGGAAAACAAACAAACAGTACGTAGTCATAAAGATAAACAAGTGATCGGGAAACTGCTTAGCGGAGAAGTATTAAGGAAGTACAAGTTAGTTGGACACGCCAAAGAATTAATCACATACAAGATGCATAAAAAGCAAGTGAATAGTAATAAGATGACACAATATGAAAAGAAGCAACGTAACAGCGTTTTGATGTCGGCGCGAATCTCAAAGATTAAGGAATTTCTGGAAAGAGATGAAAATTCCAAGATGTGCCCAGGTAAAAAAGAATACATAAAGAAAAACAAAGTAAAGAAGCAACGAAGAACTTTGCTGTTTCCACTATATATGTTACACAAAAAATTTATTCAAGAGAAGAAAAATAGCATTGCGTACAGCACATTTTGCCGTCTTAAACCGTTCTGGGTAGTACAGCCGAAGAAACAAGATAGAGAAACCTGCGCTTGTGTAAAGCATGCTAATATTGAATTGATTGTGGAAAAACTATTTTTTAAGGGAATTATACCATTTAAGAGAGCAGAAGGAATAATTCAAGAAATAGTTTGTAGTGTAGATAACAGGGAATGTATGTTCAATACGTGTTCTACTTGCAAAAACAGAAAATATGTAATAAAATCTAGCCAGTCGATAAACTTGGACGAAATAATTGAGTTTCAACAATGGGAATCAGTAACTGAAGAGAAAACTATAAAAAATACGAAAAAGACAATAAGAAAGACTGTTAAAAAGAAGAACAGCAGTACCATCAAAGACGTTTTAAATTTGCTAAATGTAAAACTGATTGAATATCAAAAACATGTCTTCATAATGAAGCACCAGATTACAGAATTACAAAATAAGAAACAGAATATTGGTGAAAATGAAGTAGTGTTTCAGATAGATTTTGCTGAAAACTATATCACTAAATATGCAAAAGAAATCCAATCGATGCACTTTGGGGCTTCGAAAAGGCAACTTTCACTCCATACTGGGGTATACTACACAAATAATTCCAAGAGGTGTTTCTGCTCTGTCAGCGGCAATTTAGATCATCAGGCACATGGTGTATGGGCACACTTAAATAAAGTACTAGTAGAGCTTGCTTCACAACTTCCAGATTTACACACCATCAATTTTTTCTCAGACGGCCCAACGTCGCAGTACAGGAATAGATCAAATATCTATAGCTTACTTACAATAATACCATCAATTTTCAATAATATCCAGAATATATCTTGGAATTATAGCGCAAGCGGCCACGGCAAAGGACCAATGGACGGAGTGGGTGGTGCATTAAAAAGAGCTGCAGACAATATTGTATCAGCTGGTCGCGATATAACTTCAGCATCTTCATTTGTCAATACATTAAAAACCCGTTCTTCCATATTACTTTGGGAAGTACCTGAAAAGAATATCCACGAAGCTAAAGAACTAATGCCTGCAACGATTCCGCCAATACCCAAAATAATGTCCGTCCACCAAATTACATGGTCGCAATCAAAGCCTTCTTACATTTTTTTGAGAGAACTATCCTGTTTCGATTGTAGTTATGGTTCTAAATGCAAACACTATGAAATGAAGTCTTCTGAAATATGCTTTCTGCTTGGAAGAAGCTGTATCCTTTTAGATAGTATTGAAACTAAACATAGACATTTTTCTTGTATTAATTATTCTATTTTTTTACTACCGCCTGATTACATATAACCCTTAACTTCTATTTACAGTACAAACACAAACCGATTCTAGAAATAAAATAAAAATACTTTCAAATACAGTTATAAAACCACCTAATTCACATTCCTGTGTAGAAATAATTAAAAGCAACACAGCCGTCGATTTCACATGTAACTCCGAAAAGAAGATAATTTTTTTGCCCGGAAGAAACTGTATCCTTTTAATAAATTAAGCATAGGACGTTTTCTTTAGATTATATGCGCCACCTTTTACTACTGTCATATCACATAAGTATTACACTTAACTGCAATTTACAGTACAAATAAACAACGATTACAAACCTGGTAGCCTATGCTTCATTTGTACATTTCCTTTAACTGCATCCGCTTCTGGTCTTAAATGTTCCACCTGTTCACGTACTTACCACTTCAAATGTATCGCAAAACAATACTACACGCAGGAAGACGGATCGCAGTTTCTGTGCAGGGTTTGTGCAGGAAGAAAATAAAATAATTTCGACTTATTACTTTTTATAAACTTATTTTTTATAAACTTACAATATGCTTACTTTTCAATAAACTTACGTTTTGCAATTCCTAGTTGTCTTTTATATGCAATATGAAGTCATTTCGGTAACATTTATCATTTCGGTAACGCATCATTAAATAAAAATTAATATTAAATTTGTAATCACAGAACAGTTTAAACTTACAAAAATAAGACTGGCTACACAATACAATAATATAATGAGCAAAATATTGCCCAATGGCAAATTATCTAAGGGCCAAGTTGAAATCAACTCACTTTGACTACTTTTTTCTAGCTATTAAACAGTATTTTCAGTCAGCCACATGGTCCAACCAATAGACAGTCAATTTATGGATTTTTTTCGATAAACTACAAAAGTAGGTCTCAGAATACGTGTACACACGTCACCATGGGTTGATTGTCGCTATCACAAGAGACGCAAACGACGCATTACCGAAATGACGAATCTTATTAGACATGACCAGAAAAACTACTACAACTTTCTCACAAGTAACTATCTACGTCGCCCAAAGTAGATATAGCTACTACATAAATGTTGCTAATATGTAAACATCAAACTTGGATGATACAATCCAAAAATTTTTTTTTTTAAATAATTTTGGAATTGTCCTATTATATGAGAACTACCCAATCAGTATGCAGCTTTAGTAACTAATAATTTTTTATATATTTTGTAGTTGTTTTTGTTTTGCAAAAATAATAGATGCTTAAACATTGGATCAGATGATTTTATACTCGAAGATCAGATGTTAAACAAGAAATACCAACAAATTTTAACCTTCCTCTTACCCTGCCCAAGGCACCCCACAGTGGTTTTTCTGCGAGCTAAACCTCAAAAACACCACCGAGACATACGCTACAGCTATTTCCGTTGTTTTATTTTCATAAAAATTGATATCTATGGGTAGTTCACGTTACAAAAACAAATGAAGCATATTTTTCTTGCAAGATTTGGTGTTAAAACTTGCATACAAAAGAAAAATAATGATAATTTGCAAAGAAATGTGGCTTCTGCTATCGACTTGTTTCTACAGCACACGAATTCTGATCCAAATGAAGACCACACGCCACAATTGTACCACTACCATCTTGGAACACCCGCAGCACCTCGTGCATCACAAAGTAAATACAGTTTTTGTCCCATGAAAAGAGACAGGAAAACTAAAGTTTCATGCTCTACGTGTACCAAAGCTTTGTCAGCGTACATACATCAAACAAGTAGAGACACTCACTGTCGGTTCCTTTGATGTCAAAATACCGATTTGGATGACCTTGAATGGCTCCTGGGGGGGGGGGGGGTACTTTCCGATGGTACTAACAGATGGCACCACTACTTGATCACATCATGATTGGTAGCAGAGCCAGTAACTGGCTCTGATTGGTAGTAAGGTTACTAAATTATAAAGGTACCGCCAACTGCGCAAACATATATCTTTTGTCTCTTTTAATTTGGGGTTCCTGTTATTAGTGTCTCACTCTCACTGTCTTACAATGCTCTGTCCTTTTTAATTTGGGGGAACAAAATCTTGGAATGGAATGGCGGTACCTTTATGTATTTAGTGACCTTAATTGGTAGAACTTTGTGCTGCCATCTGACAGTCAAGCTTAGAAATACCCCCCGAGTTACTGTGCCAGGCACTCTAGACGGGTTTCAACATTTGGCATGAGTGTCTCTACTTGTTTGATTTATGTACGCTGGCTTTGTGTTGCACAGAGAAGAGACCAAGATTTACCATTTTGCCACAAGGTAAAGCTACTGCGTAAATTCATTCTTATAATTTTTCAGAATAAATTTTTGATTTTAGTCATTTGCCTGTTATTTCAATAATAAAACTTAATATAAAAAGTACCAAAATCGATATGTAAATATAAAAATCTATGGGGTGCCTTAAGCACAACAACGAGAAAGTTAAAGTACAAAGCACACAACAAATAGTCTATAAGTCAGAAAACTTACCAAAATTGACATAAGGAACAAATACCAAAATATTGCAAAAAAAAAATGCAAAGAATGAGAAGACTACGACAATGGAAAAGAAATGGAGACATTTGGAAAAAATGACACATAAAGGTAGCAGACCAGATAATACATTAATATTTCTTCCTCTTATTTAAGGCCAGTGGCCTGTTATAACCACAAAGTGGTTTTATGCGCCCTCTTTGCCCTTAGGCCGAGTAGGTGACTAGTCTTGCCTGTCGAAATTTAGGAAGAGTTCCCTTGTTTTAGGGGTTAACGACTACCACAGGCGTTAGCGTGGTAAGACAGGGAGCGTACGATTTTTAAAATCCATCTATAGAGTCCGCCGAGAATCGAACCTGGGCCGGCCGCCTGAGAAGCGAGCATTTGACTGATGGGCCATCCATAATATGTAAATACCTACGAGACAAAGAAAAAAGATGGTTAGCTTAATACCGAAAGTCTGGAAAAACACCAAGACGCAAAAGAGAAAATACTTTAATCAGGATCAGGAGAAAGTAAATACAAAAATAGAACTAAAATTAAAAAGATATACAATAAAAGAAATGAAAAATTTGTTAAGAGATGAAGAAAGCATTATAGAAAGGAAATAAACAAGGAACCAGGTGAACAAGGCGGTGTAGTTGCAGATCAAGTAGAGGGAATAGAAAAATCAACAAGAGGGAATAATACTAATACGGTCACACATTAAGAATGGGAAATGCTAATGAAAATTAAAATTCCACAAACTTTGCAAATGGTTTCATCGTAACTTTCCCCATTTTGATAATCGGTTTTCACGATGATAAGGCATTGTTATTTCGTGTAGCGCTCCATAACTAAAAATTAGAACAATCATAGATGACCGATGCCAAATTTTTAGGGTTTCAACTTTTACAGAAAAACAAATGGTGCGAAATTTAAAAATTGCGTTCTTTTTGAAACACCCATTATTTTGACTTGTGGCGATTTTAATTTTAATTTCAATAAAAATAACACTTTTTTTTGTAACACTAGACCGTTATTGTATTGTGTGTGAAGTGAATTTTGTTGAAGTCGGACATAAAATTTTTAAATTTATAGGGTTTGTAGCCTTCAAATTCGCGGGAAAGTGAGACTAATCGTGAAAAGATAGAAAGTGGCGAAAGCGTGTAGAAGAGTAGACGTGCAGAAGATGTTGAGTTAATTTAGAACACAAATGTTGGACATTGGAAACGCACCATCAAACAGTTGACATACCAGGTAAATAAGCAAGCGCCGCCGCAACGCAGAGTCGACGACCGATAAATGAAGTAGGTAAGAAGATAATAAGATCACCTGAATACGAAAAAAAGAGAAAATAGGAATCCTAGAAGTTAGAGATGGAGGAAACAAAAGAAATGATAACGATGACAGAAAAATTGAGAAAAAACTCTTCGGAAATAAAGAGGGCTATGAGAGAAGGATGGAAGCTGGAGAAACAGCAAATGCAACAAAAAATAGAAATCAAACATAAAATGGAAAAACTAGAGAAAGAAAAAAGAAGTGTAACATTATAATAAGCGGCATCAACATAAACGAAACGGAGTGCAAGTGAAACAAGAAGTGCAAGAATTCCTGCAAAAGGAATTACAGGTAGAAGCAGCAATAACAAAATAACATAGCATTAAGAAAAACGCAGGAAAGATGCTAATTGCAGAAGAAGAATCCTTTGAAATGAAACTCGATATAATGAGAAATAAAAACAAACTAAAAGAAAAAAGGAAAATACTATACAAAATCAGGTGCATAGCTCGAGAAGAGCGGAAAAAATAAAACGCAACGGTCAAAGTACGGTACCAGAAGCTAACAATCAACAATAAAGAATTTATATGGAGCCCAAAACACGAAGGTGTGAAAGAGAAAACAGAACAAAAAACTGAGGCAAAAAAGGCAACACCAAAAAAAAAAGAATAGGAAAAAAATATAATCAAATTAGGAGCTTGGAATGTGAGAAGTAGGTACTTACGGCAAGAAAGAAGAAATTGTAGAAGAAATG